>VDFB02169477.1:0-12231 GCA_007258455.2 Sequoia sempervirens | reverse complement strand
AGGATATTTGCAACTGGAGGCCTATCACACTCAATGTTTCTTATAAGATCATTGCCAAAGTTTTGGCTTTGAAGATCCGCCATCTTTTGCCTCAGATTGTGCACTCATAGTAGACTGAGTTTATCAAATCTAGGTTTATTATGGATAACATTATTGTTGTGTGGGAAGGCATGGAATGGGCCAAGCACTCAAACCAGAATGCTATTTTTATCAAAATTAATTTTGCAAAGGCCTATGACCACATTGAATGGCCTTTTATTCTTGCTATGTTGCAAGCTTTGGGGTTTGGGCCCAATTTCATTCACATTGTTCACATGATTTTTGCAAATGCTTCTGCTTGTATCACCATTAATGGCCGCCAATCCTCTACCTTTGGACTCTTTTCGTCTATTCAAGGGTTCCTACCATCCTCCCCATAATGCGTATTTCTAGGATTTGCTACCTTGGGTCAACGGGTTTCTCAAAGAATGTCAGGGAATTATCAGCCAACTCTTAGGTTCATTTAGTTAATGGCCATTTTAACACGCATTCTTTCCTCTCAGTTCTTTCTAGAGAGAAGAAGAACATTAAAGCAGCCCTAGAATGTCTCAATATTTTACTCATTTCCTGCTTTTCCATCCAATGGCACAAACTTTTTGCTATAGATAGTCTATTTTTCTCACTCCTTTGGCTGCCGAAGAGTTGGAAGTGGATTAAATGAGACCTTTATGTCTTGCATTCCCTTTCCTCCATGTCCTTATTAAGTTATGGCAAGCTGTTATTTCCAGTGATCAGCAAATCTGCTTTAATTGATTACTAAGCCCCTCTTTAAGTAGGAAATTCTAGGTGTGTTCTAAAGTTCTTGGGGCTACCCACATGTTTATCATTCTTCATTAAATTTTCAAAAGTTTCCTACAGCAAGCTTGAGAAATTGCTCTGAGATTTTTTTTGGGCCTCTTTTGAATCCCACAAAGGGTTTCACTGTGTTACCTAGGAGTTCTGCTACCTTCCTAGAGATTCTGGAGGACATGGGTTGCTCTCCACTCAATGGCAAGGAACTACCTTGTGTGTAAAATGGATAATCTGTGCCCTTACTAGTGACAAGGCCTAGAAAATTCTTCTTAGGCATTGCATTCAGTCAGGATTTCCTATTCATAGACCCACCTAGAAGGGGATTGGCTTTCAAACCCTTTTTTTATGAAGGAACCAATCCAAATTATGTGGAATTTTGTGGCCAAAAGCATTTGGAAAGCCTGGGAGGCTTTCAAGCCCTGGCTTTGGTTTCCATGATGGGCTTTCACTCAACCAAACCAACAAAATGTTTAGTGGTCGCCTCTTTTTGCTAGAAATGGATAGCCTCTGGCTAAGTCACCTTGGCTTAAGGCACTCAAATTCCACAAGAAGGGTATCCAGACCTTGCAATAGATATTTCATAGACCCATAATGTGCATCATGTCATGGGAAGACTTTTGTGCCCTTTACAGGCTTCATAACCAGGACCGTACAACTTTTGATGGTCTGGTGAATGCTATTCCTTTAGAAATGCTTCATAAGGTTGGAATTCGTGGGTCCAAGCCCTCGTGGAAGGATTCAAAGTGGTACCTAGACACCTCGTTCAAGAATTACAATCCTAGGCTTGGTTACAGGTGGCTTTCGCCACATTTTCCTATGATTCAAAGTTTGATCCAGAGGTGGCTTCTTCAATCTCGCACTCATGTCTCATGTAAGAGATTTTTTGTCACTTGGTCTACAAGTGTTGAGCTAGAGCTTGCCCACTTGCCAGGTGTATTCTTTTCTAGGAGTTTCCTATAGGTTCTCGGCATTTGGCCACGGGGGTCTAGGACCCTTGTTGCCCTTTTGTGGGCAGAAGCTAAGAATTTTAAGCATATTTTCTGGTTTTTCCCCAAAGCTCAGTAGTTTTGGACTTGGATTCATGACTTCTTTTGGCCCTTTTGGCCAGAGCCTTTTTCCTAGCATATGTTTCTACTGGGAGACTCACCCAGACTTCCTACTAAGTATACCTAGCTTTGGCATACTTTCAAGGTGGAAATCATCTTCAATATCTAGAAAGACAAAAATGCCTGCATATTTTCTCATTCTCAAATGGATAAAATTTATTCATTATATGCTAAAGCTATTATTTTTTCTAATGTGCTCTTACAGATCCAGGTGCAGGTAAATAAGGTTTCACTTGAATTTTCTCACTTCGCAGTGCTATTGGATCATTAGGGGTAGCGCCTTGTGTATTGTTGCTTGGAGTTACTTTTCCACCTCCTTCCAAGGATGGTCTGCCTTTTTGGGGAAGGGAAACAAAGTGGTTATGCGCCCCCACTCCCGGCTACTCCCCTCTTCGGCCGAGGGATTCTCACCCTCCTCGATGGACCTATTCTCTCCTTTCATCATGGGTTGTGGGGGTGGCCCTCTAGTGGTGCCCGACGGTGGCAATGGAGGTTCTAGGTGGCCCTCTAATGACACTCCTATCTACTACGGCTCTTGTTGTCCCAAGCTTCACGGTAAAAGATTTTTGTGGGTTTAAGCTTCGATCTAGCCTTGATGCAAGGAGAGATAAAAGTTGATGATGGTTGGGGTCCTCCTCCTGATGTCACTCCAGACCCCGCTGATGTATGGGGGAAAGAAAATGGATGATAGAGACCCTCCTGGCTCTGTTGGCACTGCTTTGGCCACTTAATGGCCTTTTTATATGTTTGTAATCATGGACTTTGGGCTCACCCATGTGACTAGTTGATCTTTTATTTTTTGGGCTTTTCCCATGTGACTCTCGGGTGTGCCTTCTTACCACCCACTTTTTTGTGAATATATATTTTAATATTTAAATTAATATAGATTAGTGCCTATTCATCAAAAAATGTTTTGGTTGATAAGTGGCATTGTTCATAATAGTTGGCCATTGGAAATTGGAATGCATTCTTATACAAATTTTCTATTTATGATTAAGATTGATAGGTGCCTTGTTTTTTTTTTAGGTGGTAATCGCAACTCAAATCATTTGCAATGTATATGACCAAATAAAAGAACATGTTCATGGCGTGCTATGGTGAACACTTGTAAGTTCAGCCTATTCTTTAGTTGCATTCTATTTTAACGCACCCTTTGCTTCTTGCAAAAAAAATGTTTTGGTTGGATATAGAAAATGTACTACAGTGCAATTATATTTTTCTTGTGTTGTTGTTTGCAACTATATTGCTTTTGCACTATACACTTGTCTTTCTTTGTGCTTTATCCCCTATTATTATGTTCTTCTTCTATAGTATTGGAATATCAGTCAAAAAACATATTTTAGTTGGTACTTCCATGTTTCAATGAATATTTCACTTTTATTTCAGCTTATATGTAAAAGCATTTGATCGTTTGCTTCCAACCATTTATCTTAGATTTTGTTTCGCTACATAAATCAATTGTAAAAAAAGAAAAAAATTAGCAACATGCCATATCTTTTGTCCTCTACCATGTATTATGTCAATATGGTCACAAATTTTTTTGTTAAAAGACACAAACTATTACAAGAGCCAATTGTGGTGACAATTTTGTTGAGGAATTCTACTTTTTTTGCATTGCAGCGACAAAAAAATCAACATTTCATTTGTATACTCAATCATGCTAGGACCGGTCAAAAAACAATCATACCTAGAATCAATAACCATTGAGCTATTGTATATACATATTACTATGCACACCTTCAAATTGTACTTGATATTGAAATCACATTTTCATGATTTGCCTATCTATGTACAAACCGCTATTATCGCATTCCTGCTAACCCAAATTTGCATATTTCTTGCAACACTTTAACATTGGCATCTTACAATCCATAATGGCAGAAGCAATTCTTTTCATTTGGTAGTTCTATCATGTCAGTGAGCAAAGGCATAAGTGATTAACTTGAACTTTGCAACAATGTCATCAAATTCTACTTTTTCACTCTCTTTACCATATTGAATTCTTTCCCTGTGCTTTGAATTTTAACACAATCAACAATTGACACAATTAGGTCGCATCAATTATAGTGTGTTGAAAATATCTTTGAAGTTATTGTAGAAAATAATTCTTGACAATGTAATGTGCCGCTTTGAATTAGGCACTTTGCATCAATTCCATATCTTTGATTAGCTACTTGGAGGAGAAACTGCTTTTGGAAAGCACAAGCCAACACGTTCTTTGTCATAATCAACATAATCAATATAGCAGATCAATGATATGGAGTTTATGCAAAAACACTAACTCAAATATGCACATTATATTCTAAACAACTCTTTTCCAGAGTAAATTCAAAATGCTTTTCAACATATCATATTCGGTGAGGCCAAATTTCCCCAGCTGTTGATTGGGTTAAAATGCAAAAAAAATCCCACAATTTTAGTGAATATAAAAGCATTGTTGAGTCAATTGTTGTTCAAACTGTTTGTGTCTCTATTAAGAATAAATACTATTCGATTGTACTGCTTATTCAGATCTTCACTTAGTTAGTGTTTTGAGACAACAATATCAACCATATTTTTGGACATATTTTGCATAGCTATCTTGTTGCAAATGAGTTGAAACCCATTATGAAGCAAATATGCTACTATGTAGAACATCGCTAAAGCATTGCAGAGCATTTTTTTCTTTATTGGAACCAGATTGGAAAATCAAAATTGTTATGCATTGCTGAACCGAGTTATAACTTAACCATATGATATTTTTTGCTTGCATTTGAAGTTTCAAAATTGCTCCTTGCAAATTACAAATTTGTTGCAATTTCATCCAACATATATCTTAGTAGTTCCCAACATGTACCATAGCATCTAGAGCATTTGCAACAAAGTAAATACCTCGCATTCAAAATCAACAAACTTCAAAATCATATGAGATCTTAATAATGTTTTTTCCCCTCTTTGTTATAAGACATGCTTGACATAAACATCTCATTGCATATTCTTGCTAGAACAAATAGAAAATGAAGATTGCACTTACTGCACAACAAAAAATGCATTGGTCGCTTGATAAACAGGATGAAAAGAGGCAAGTACAATATCCTATTTATGTCACACATAGGTTTTCTCTTCATATGTTTATTTATCAATCTACTTCTTCTCATTGTTCAATCTGCAATGTACAGGTTGGAAACATATACTGCATAGCCACCAAGCATTATCCACACATGCACAAAAGCAATCAGCTTTACTGTTTGAGGGAAATGATATGATCATTTATGGTTCTGCCATTACCGCATTGCTGGAAAACCATCGAAGGTAGGAATCATGCATGTCAATTTAATTGTCAACCATAGTCAAATGACAGTAAGTGTAAACAACAACAATAACCTATTTCACACATTTCTGCCATTGTTATGACCTCATCAAAGTCTCTTTGTTACAAATTTTGTCATTGGCAGAAAAATACAATATGAAAGAGGCAATACTAATTACTTCCCTTCTTCTTACTGCTAAAAGCATTATTCAGCACATTGAAAAAGTCATCTGTAAGTTCGTAAACCTTTTAAGGTGTTAGATTTTGCATAGTTTATTCGCTTATTCAAACTATTTCATAACAATGAAACCTATGCTATAGTTGGATTTATGTCTATGTCTTGATAGCAAATAACAAATCAATTCAAGCTAACTAGATAATTTACATTGTTATGTTATACTATTTTGCAGCTTTGCATTTCATGTATTAATGTCTACTGTTTATTGTTCTCTACATTCATAACTGCCTGTCCCTCACTAATAGCAAGTGCCTTGGATTGTAGGTGTCTTTGACAACTAATGCTATCAAGCTTAGAGTGTGCTTAGTAAAGGATACTTTCAATTTTTCTCCCGAGACGAAAGAACAACACAAGTAATAGTTTGGTTGATAGGGTTAAAGTCACAAATCCAAAAAGTATTCCAAATACAAACAATTCTCATTTTAATCAAATAGGTTGAACTGCAAGTAGCTATCTCCAATCTTAAGCATGGTAAATAAATAAATTGACATTGAAGTTCAAGTTTTGTTGACTAAATTATTATTTGAATTGTTTGCTTATTGGGCTAGGTTGTTTCACGAGGCTAGATTTTGTGTCTCTTTAGAGGGTTTACATCTACTATGTGGAAAAACAACAAAATCTAGAATTTGTAAGTTCCTTTGACACTATCATTTTTTGCATTTCCTATACTCTTAAATAGATTATCTAATGAAATTTGAACCTATGTCTATTGGTAGTATTTATGTCTACTATTCTCGAAATGAAGCACAAAGCACTTGTAAGTTGCTATAGCTTTTATATTGTCATTTTATACTTGTTAATATCATTGCATTGTATTTTCTCATTCCTACTACTTTCTGCTTCATCCATTTTACCATCTAATGTCTATTCTTCACTGTCTTTGAATGTTTTATGATTCATTCTCTATTATTGAATTAAACACTAAACACTATGATTTAGTAATGGCACCTTCTCTGTTGCTCATGATTGACACTGGAACTAATATTGTCTCTTAATGTAGAAATACAAAGAACTATAAAAAAACACTGTAAAAGATATAGGAACTTACAAACATGTCCAATTAGGTATCTCTATTCTTAATCATGGAAAGAAAAGAAATAGACATTAATGAATTATGGTTTTTAGTATTTAACTCAACAACAGATACTAACCCACACAAACAATCAACACTATTGAAGAACGGACATTAACATACAAAATGCAAACAACAACAAACACTAGACATTAACCAATAAAATGTAAACATGTAAATGAGTATAAAATGAAACTATAAAAGATATAACAACTTACAAATGCCTTGTTTCAATAGTCACAGATTGCTATGCCCTTCTAATATTTTTTCATATACTTGTCCTATTCCATCCATTATCACTACAAATACATAGCATCATAATGACACTCTTATGCATATATAGTAAATCATTTTCATTCTTTATATTTGAAATGCCTCATGGATTTTTGAACTTATTTGATATGGCTATGCTCTTGCACCTGCTCTTTCTATGCATACATATCACCCTCATAATTGAGTTATGCATATATAGTTTGCCACTTCTATTTAATATCAATAGAGTGAATGCAACTATCAATAATGGCTTATGGTATTAATTTCACTAATTTTCAATGTATATTCAATTGATGACAATGCAGGGACTCATAAGCATTACATCTTTCTCTGTTGACACAGCCTATATCCATCGTAGTTGAGAATGGGGGGAATTGGAAAGAAGTTGATCTACTTTGTTTGCCTTCCCAGATGGATTTCCAAATAGCCTACTGAGCATTGATAAAGATACATGATTTGACAAACAACATTGCTATGTACTAGCAACTGCCTTCTTGCATGTGGTGACTCGATCTTTGTCCATAAAAGAAATTGTTTTCACCCAGCTCTCAATGTTTCTTCTCTCCTCTACCCTATTATTCAAATTCATTGAAGATCATTGCATCCACATGTAATAGCTGCATTCTCCATTGGACTTCCCATTTCCCTCTCCCGATGTATGCACAATAAATGATCCAATTCTTTCATTCTTCATGTACTCACTTTTCAAAATAGAAAGAAAGAGATTTATAAGTTCCTGTATCTTTTACATTGTCATTTTTTGGTGTTGCTTACTTAGTCATTTGTATTGTTTGATGAAAGAGACATTTGTGCCCGTTGATAGGATCTATGTCTTCCATCTTTGAAACAATTATCCTTGTTGCCTTCTCACAAGCATTTGAAAGGACATTTGTAAGTTTCTTTCCATCTTGTCTCTCTTTAATATTTAACAATTTCTCTTTCTAATATTTTCATTCTTTTAGCTTTTAACAATTTTTTTGCATGAACTAATTACTACTTTTAACCTCTGGATGTAGTCACTTGGATCAGTGAAGTATAAAAAAACATCCCCGTTGGTGATCATTGATATACATGAAGCTTTACCCACAATGAAATTTTCATTTCCATATGCATCAAATTGACTGATTCTATGTACACAAGACTATTTGGATTTCTATAAGTTATATATCTCATAATTCATTGTAATCTATCAAATACCATATTTGACAAGATTTATGTCTATTGAGAGGATCTATGTCTCTCATCTTTGAAACACCTGTCCTTGCTCCCTTCTCACAAGCATTTCAAAGGACATTTGTAAGATTCTTTTCATCTTGTCTCTCTTTAATATTTAACAATTTATTTTTCTAATATTTTCACCCTTTGTGCTTTTAACTATTTCTTGCATGAACTAATTACTACTTTTAATCTGTGGATGCAATCACCTCACTCAATGAAGTTTCAAAAAACGTCTCAGTTGGTGGTCATTGATATACATGCAACTATACTCACAATGAAATTGTCTTTTCCATATGCATCAAATTGACTGATTATATGTACATAACACTATTTGGATTTCTATAAATTACATATCTCATAGTTGATTGTAATCTACCAAATACCATGTTTCTAATTTTGGCAACTTGATCAAGGATATTTATCTTAGTTTTGGCAAGGCTTATTGAACAAAAATTATGTTAGCACAAATATTTTTTAAAATAGCTATTTATATAAACATTATCTGATTTCATCTCATTCCAGTGCAACATTGCATTTTTCTACACTCATATATCGTTTACTTCATTGCTTTCCTTAAGCACTTTTCATTATGTTTTCGTAAAGACCTGACATGATAGTGTGTTGATCATGATAAAAAATGGAAGCAAAATATTGCATGCACACATGCAATGCAATTGCACTTCAATTTATTACATGAAAATGAAGATTGGTTTTCGGTAATTGGAAAATGTCCTCATGTAAAAAATGTTAAATCTATGTCTAATGTTTTGTGAGTGTCGAAGGAACTATTTCTAACATCATATGGCTATTACAGTAGCGTTCTATACTTTACCTGTAAAGTTTCGTTTCATACTTTTCCCGCTCTTTTGTATTTAATCGGTGAATGTCTACTGATTATTTTTGTATTCCTTTACTGTGCACGTGCATTCCAATTGCCTTTTGATTTATTAAATGAAAACCTAAATTGGATCTAAGTAATTGGGAAATTTCCATTTCTTTTATCATTCAGTCAGTGTCTTCTCAAATGCTTTGCGATTGTCAGTTTGTACCTCTTTTAGACAATCATTTTACAATTGCTTTACATCGTTGCATTTTATGGGTCTATGTTCTTCTTCTGTCATTACATTAAAAAAACAAAGCTTCCAAATACATAATTTTGATTATGTTTATGTCTAAATATTACCTATATATATATTTATATCAACGTGCATGTGTATCATGAAAAAATATAGATATACACATAAAATGCATATAGACATATATTTCTACTATCCATAAATGCATTCTTCATGTGTACATATGCATGCAAACATGCATACATATTTGTGTATCTATCTATATGTATGTATATTCCTATATATACACATCTATATATATGTGTAAGCAATTGTACTACATATACATATCCATACTATACACACACACACACACACACACACACACACACATATATATATATATATATATATATCATTATATATACATACACATACATATATATTTATATATGTACATAATACTACACATGATAATAATACATACCATATACACATACATGCACACACACACACACATATATTTATATATTGTTTAGTTGTCCCTAGTATTCCAAATAATAGTTAATATGCATATGTTACAATGTCTAAAGATCATAAATTTTTTGCTAGCTTCCAAATTAAATATGATTAGTCAACAACAAAAAAATTAACAAGATAAATCATACATCTAAGTGATAGATCAAAACATCACTATTTATATATATATATATATATGCACCAATACATACACACAAACACACACACACACACACACATCAATGCTTGTGATCAACATCCTATACCATTCTATAGATATTCCCACTATACCAAAAAATAGATAATGTACACACATGATGTTTAAATATCATGAATTGTTTGACAATTACATGATTAAATATCACTACTGAACACATGAATTTTACAAGGTGAACTATACAACTTAGTCAAAGATTTTCCTATTCAATGTTTTCTATTCAATGTTTGCATTCTAACCCCTCTATGTGTCAATGTATATATATCTATCTATACATATGTATAAATATATATATGCACAACCCCTTCAAAAGCCATTGATTTTTCCTTCTACAAACAAAGCAAATGTATGAAAATGTAGAACATATAGGAGCTTACAAATTCCAATTCTATTGCCTCAAACATGGTACATATAACCTATGTCCACAAACACAAATTAAAACATCAATAGGCAAGATAGCTAGTTGGATATGTATATAAATGCAAAATGGAAAACACAAACATTTATATAAACACACACACACACACACACATATATATATATATACATATACATACAAACAATGTTTCAAACAATGAAAAATGGTCATAACTAACATTGTTTGAAGATTGTAAATTTTTGACTAACTCTATCCAAAATTTTGAGTGTTTAAACCATTCAACTTACCCAAACTCTAAATGATCGATCAAGGTCTATAGAATGAATAATACACACTCTAAATTAACACTAGCAAAATTTATAACTTCCCATTTGATTATTTTCTAACAAAGTGAGCATGACCACTTTCTTACTAACATCATGTAGCATTACATTCCATCTTGCCATTCCAATGCACACAACTAAGATCGTGACTACTCGACATTGTATAAACAACTACTACCACAACTACATGAACAATTTCCAAAACCTCAATTTTTTTGTCTGGCAGGAACTCTACATCTTTCTTATCTCTTGTTATGAATGTGTTTCTACTTTACCATTTATAAAATTTCTATCTTAATATTTGAAAGCAACTTGAATCACTAATTGTACTAGCATCCCTTCATATGTGTTTTGTTTTGCAGCAACACACTCATACATATTCCCATGTGCAAGGTAGCTTTTATTACTTCATTCATATTCAGACACCAAAATGTTATATTCATTGACACAACTAGAGCCCTTTTTCAATGAAAATTCATAACTATGTCCACACATCCTTTTTGTTTACCCTATTCAATTAGAATCACCTTGCCTTCCAAAGGTATTGAAAGTAGAAAGAAAATTCAAACTACATGGAGAAGATAAGAAAATCCAACATAAATATAATCCAATACAATATATGATCAATCTTAGAAGATCTAGGTCAGTAGTTTAAGAAGAAAAAGTTGATACGTTTTAACTTAAGATAATTGGGTGACCTCTAGACAAACTATGCTAGAAATTGATGAAATAATGCATCCGAATTTCAATCGAGCATTTGGATACATATTGGAATATTTTTATTACTACGGATCTAATATAAAATTAGAAAACATAAATCCAAACTAAACTTCAACATTGAGTGACTTAGGGACTCTACATAAACCTTTGGCATAATCCTAATTATTAAGTCAAATTTGTGATAGAGTGATGAAGGGATAACCCACTAATTATTAAGTCAAATATGTACATTTTTTCAACATGTAGGGTACTTCAACTTATGATCCTTTTGGTGACAATAGCCACATATCATGTTGTTAAGTTACCATCAACCATAATAATTAGTAAAAAAAATTGATAAACCATATATATTGCAATATAGTTCATTGGGTTTCTAGATGAAATAAGGTTCAAACTTATTATCTTGATTGTGTACAAATTCACCCCATCTTGATAAGATGAAAAATATTTTTTATTTTGTAAAATTAGTTTTATTTGGAGTAATTTATGTACTTGTATTATATGAAAATCAAATCATACCCTCCCTTGAGAGTAAATTTAAATTATATGTTGTTAATAGCATAAATAATTTTAACCATAATATCTAGTTGTTAAGTTGGCATCACATAATATAAATTGTAAATAAATTAGATGTTGGAGTTAACCGTTGCCTATAAATCATAATTGTACAACTCAACTTGGGACCAATTAATTTAATCTTGGATTACAAGAGAAGTAAACTTTGTAAGAGTAAGCCTTTATCTTTGTTTAAACAATATATGTATAGCATTTGTTGGGATTTTGTCTATGGTTGTTCGCTAGCCATTAAAACATCCTATCTAGTAATTCATTATGATACAAGCATTATTAGGAAGTTCTTCAAAGGTTTCATTCATATTTCTAGTTTAATTATTATAGATTTTTTTTAAATATCATAAAAAGCCTAAGTTTGAATTATAGGACCTTAGATATCAAATTTGAAAATAGTTTTGGATGATTCACAAAGCTTTTG
>VDFB02169476.1:0-21323 GCA_007258455.2 Sequoia sempervirens | reverse complement strand
ACGAGGACAAGGCTATCTAGCCCCTTGCCCCCACTTAGTGTAGGAAAAGGATGATCCAAAATGTAAAGAGGGACTAGGTGCTTCAACCCAAGGAACAACACCACAATCCTCAAGAAATTGAATTTTGTTACTCAAAGCCTTACATTCATTAGTAGAATGATCATGAACTCTATGATATGCTCAAAATGAATTCTTGTAGTAAAATTTCTTTCATGTTCTTGGGGGGAGAGATATCAAACGATCTTGGAGGAGTCTCATCAAGATACTATCTTGATCAAAAGAAGATGTTCCTTTATTTTGCAACAAAGATATCTCTTGCTTAGTACATGGTGTAATACTTATGAAATACTATTTTGAGATATTTTTTTCTCCTTTATAGGAGGGTGTAAAATCTAATGAATTGATGTAGGAGCACCCTAGGTTTTAGACAATCTTGCATCAACCAAAAATATCTACATTCATGTTTGCATTATAGTAGTTATTTGTTGGACCTAGTCTTAATGTTTCACACCGCATTGTACCATCAGAGCTCACGGAGTAGGATATATGATCTTCATGGATACATCTACATCATATCTAGAATTCAAGTGTTTTGGAGATTCCAGCATGAAGTTATCACTAACAAAATATCACCTACATTTGGACAAAGAGCATTCATTGACTAGTCTTGGCTTTCCAAGTGTTCAAACCTATCCCATGACTTGCAGAGCTCAAGATACCATTTCATAAGGATAAAAATTCATCGAGGAACATTAGTTCTGATCCACATCATGTTTTTCCAAGGATCAAAGGAAATTCATATGTTTTGGCTGACCTTCACACATTTCATATATTTTGGGGTTTAAGACCTCTTGAGGCCGATGCAGACGTTTTCTGGAGCTGGGAATTGATATATATATAGGCATCACGTATTTGCATTAGGAATAAATCAAGTAGAGAAGGAATCAAGTACTGAAGTAGAAAGAAATATCTAGGGTTTTAAGGGCTTTGACTGACTTTGTATTTCTGAGATTTAACACCATATCATTATGTATTTTGTAATTCTATAAGCCAAAAGGTAGGGCATGTTGCTAGTAAATAATTGAGCATTATCTATATCTCCATATGTGACTGTTTTCTTGTTTATTGAGTTTTTTTTGTGCTTACTCTTACTGCAAGGTTTGAAATTCATGTTCCTAGACCCTCCATCCTTGACTGCACCAAGTGGTATCAGAGCGAAGTTACAAACCTTTGGAAGAGCAGAGCAAGTTGTGAACTTTGTGAGAGTGAAGGTAGACAAATCATTGACTTGAGGCAGTTGTACTGAAGTGAGTTTTTGAAGTCAAGTAAGGCATTTTGTAAGATATTTGTGTCAACAGATCACCGACTTGACACAACCTACTTGTGTTTGTCAACAGATCATCGATTATGAGGCAGTTGTGACCCTGTAGCCAAAAACCAACTTGAGGTAGTTGCACTAGATCCTAGGAAGAGATGTCGTCGAGGAGAATTCATACGACCATTAATTTTGATAGAAAGATGGATGAGATGATGGAGATGATGTGAAAAATGAAAGTGAGGTTGGATGTTGTTGAAGAAGACAAAACAAAAGGCTTAAACCCTAGAATGAATGATGAAAGAAATGATGATGAAGTTCAAGCTATAGAATGAGTTGAAGAGAAATTGGAAGAGGAAGAATCAGATCAGATAAAAATGATGAAGGCTATTTCAAAAATTGGAAAGCGACCTACAATGGAGATTGCAAACTATACCGGAAACCTAAACCCTGAGGAGTTGATTGATTGGATAAATGACATTGAAGAATACTTTGAGTATGAAGAAATTTAAGGTCTGAAGAGAGTGAGATTTGCAAAAAATAAGATGAAAGGACATGCTACGATATGGTGGAAGGAAGTTCAATTGGAGAGAAATAGAAAAGGAAAAGAAAAGATCATGAAATGGGATAGAATGGTGACAAAATTGAAGAACCAATTTATACCCGCAGACTATGAGATGGTGTTGCTGAAGAGATTGCAAAACTTGAGACAAATGGAAAAGACTGTGAAGGAGTACATTGAAGAATTTCATAAGATCATCATCAAGACTAGACACAGTAAAGAAAGCAAGGAGAAAGTGGCTAGATATATCAATGGATTGAGGATGAACATTCAGGAAGAGTTGAGTTTGGTAAGGATGAATTTAGTAGAGGAAGCATATCAGTTTGCATTAAAAGTGGAGGAAAAGATAAATTAAAGACATGAGCAAAGGCAAAGAGGTAGAGGAGGTAGATTTTAAAGAGGAAGATCACATCTCAGAGGAGAAATATTATATACAAAGCAAATTAAGGACAAAGACTCATACCAAAAGGAAGAGAAGGATTCCAATTCATACTAGAAGGGAAGAGATGATAGAAATTCTTATCGTCATAATAGATGAGGCTACAATTCTTACCAGAATGATGGATACCAGAGAGATGAGAAAGGATATTACAAGAGAAATTTTAGAGGAACCTCTTTTAGGCATGGAGGTGAAGGATATAGAGCATTTGAGTGTTGCCAAGAAAGTAAGAAGATTTAAAATCATGCAAGAACCAGATATGCAAAGGAAGAACCAGTGAAATCACCGAGTTCTGGAGGAAATCCTGAGAAGGGAGAATCATTATTCATGAGGGGAGCACTATTCCAAGAGAAAGAAGCACCTAAGGAAGCACCACAAAGGAAAATTTTGTTCTAGACTAGATGCAAAGCAGGAGGTAAGTGTTGCAAATTTATCATTGACAGTGGTAGCACATTTAATCTAGTTTTTGAGGAAATGGTGAAAATTTTGAATTTGAAAAGGAGGAAACACCTAAAAACTTATAAGATAGCCTGGATTCAAGATGAGCACAAGATACTTGTAAGTGAGCAATGTCTAGTGAAATTCAAAATAGGCTCATATCATGATGAAGTGTTGTGTGATATCATGTTGATGGATGTATGTTATATGTTGTTGGGAAGACCTTGGAAGTATGATAAGAAAGCTATACATGATGAGAGAAAGAATAATTACACCATAACGTCTGATGGAAAGAGAATCACCTTGAAACCTTTGGAGGATGAATCTAAAAGTGAAGTGTGTAAAACAACCTAGAATCAATTTGGTAGATGGAAGGAAATTTTTCAGATGAACTGAGACATGAAAACATGTGTTTTGCTTTGATTCCAAGGAAGTGTGGAGACCTAGATGCATGAAGAATCATAGGAGAAGAAGAATCACCTGAGAAGGAAGTCACTGAACTGATAACAAAGTATTGGGATCTTGTATCAAATAATGTGCTAGAAGGATTACCATCAATACAAAGTATCAACCATCATATAGATATTATCCCAAGTGCTAGTTTACTAAATTAAGCTACACAATGGATGACACCAGGAGAGAATGCAAAGCTAAATAGACAGATATAGGAGCTACTGAGGAAGGTATTAATCAGAGAGAGTATGAGCCCATGTGTGGTACCAGTTGTACTTGCACCTAAGAAAGATGGAGAATAGAGGATGTGTACAGATTAAAGAGCTATCAAGAAGATCATAGTGAAGTATAGATTCTCGTTGCCTAGGATGGATGAAATCATGGACAGTTTGAGTGGAGAAAGTATTTCACCAAGATAGACCTGAAGAGTGGATGCCATTAGATCAGGATCAAAGAAGGGAATGAAAAAAAGACTACTTTCAAGAGAAATGAGGGATTTTATGAGTGGTTGGTCATGCCATTTGGATTGACTAATGCACCTAGTACATTTATGAGGCTGATGAATGAAGTATTGAAGAGATTCTTGGGTAAGTTTGTCATTGTTTATCTAGATAATATTTTTATTTTCAGCAAGACCAAGGAAAGAGTATTTGGAGCATATTAGACAAGTATTTCAAAGGCTAAGAGAAGATAAATTGTAGATAAACATCAAGAAGTGTAGTTTTATGAAGAAAGAAATAGTGTATTTGGGATTTGTGATGTGCACGAAAGGATTGAAGATGGACCCTGAGAAGGTTAGAGCAATAGTTGAATGGCCTACACCTGTGAACGTTGGAGAAGTAAGATCATTTCATGGACTAGCAATTTTTTACCAAAAGTTCAGCAGAAATTTTAGTAGTATTTGCACACCTATGACAGAGACAATTAGGAGTGACCAAAAGGAATTCAAGTGGACATCAAGAGCATATAAGAGTTTTGAGTTGTTGAAGCAAAAGGTGATAAAACAACCTTTGTTGGAATTCACTCTAACTTTGATAAGGTATCTCAAGTGATTTGATGCTATTGGAAGTGCATTAGAGTTTGTGTTAAGTAAGGAAGGGTGACCAATAGCCTAATTCCGTGAGAAATCAATGATTCCAGAGAAGATATTCGGCCATGAACGCAAATTCTATGCATCATAAAACCCTAAGAAGTGGAGACATTACTTGTTACTTAAGGATTTTGTATTGTATATGGATCACCAAGCTTTACAATATTTGAATAGATAGGTGAAGTTGAACTAGAGACACATGAGATGGGTAGAATTATTGTAGAGCTACACCTTTCTGTTGAAGCACCAGAGTGAGAAATCAAACAAAGTTGCTAATGCATTGAGCAGAAGAAGGAGTTTGTTGAAAGAGATGAGGATTGAAGTATTGGGTTTTGAAGAACTAAAGCACATGTATGAGGAGGACCTTGATTTTGTAGAGGCATGGAAGGATTTTAAGGATCTGGTAGAGATAGAAAGAAGCAAGTGGTTAGATTATTTCATTCAAGAAGGTATGTTGTTCAAGAACAACGAGTTATGTATTCCTACAAGTTCAATGAGAGAGAATTTTATCAAGGAAAAACATTGAAGAGGATTAGCAAGACATTTTGGAATTGATAAGACGGTAGCATTGGTGAGTGAGAACTAATTTTGGCCACGGTTGTATAAGGATGTCAGAAAGTATGTTCAAGGTTGCAGGATTTGTCAAGTTGCAAAGGGAAACAACCAGAACACTGGGAAGTATACACCATTGATAGTACTAGAGAGACCATGGGAGGACATAAGCATGGATTTTGTGTTGGTTTTACCTAAGACACTAAGGGGATTTGATTATGTATTTGTGGTTGTGGAATTTTTTTCTAATATGGTGCATTTCATACCTTGTAAGAAGACCAATGATGTAGTACATGTTGCAAACCTATTTTTCAAGGAGATTGTGAGATTACATAGACTACCAAAGGGTATAGTATTAGACAGGGACACTAATTTCTTTGGATATTTCTAGAAGAAATTATGGAAGAAGATGAAGACAAACTTGAAGTATAGTTCAACATTTCACCCATAGACAAATGTACAAACAAAAGTGGTAAATAGGAGTTTGGGGAAATTTTTGAGGTGTTTAATTGAAGGAAAAGTAGGAAATTGGGACTTAATACTACCACAATCAAAATTTTCATACAACAATTCAGTAAATTGGAGCATAGAGAAGACACCATTTGAGATAGTGACAAGACAACAACCCAAAGGAGTAGTAGAGTTAAGGGATATCAGTATGGAGAATAAAAGGAGTCTAGAGGTAGAATAATTTGTAGGATTCATGGAAACATTGCATACTCAAGTTAAGGAGCATTTGGCGAAGATGAACAATACCTACAAGGAGACATAAGGATTTCGCAGTAGGAGAGGAAGTGATGGTATATTTGAGAAAATAAATATTTCTAGTTGGGACATAATAATTTGGAGATGAAGAATTTTGGACCTTGTAAGATCATTAGGAAGTTTGATTCGGGAAATGCATATGAAGTGGAAATGCCAGAGGAATTTGGCATATCACCTATATTCAACATTGCGGACCTATACCAACATCATGAAGGAGAGTCGCTGGAGGATAGAGAAGTTGGTTTTCCAGACCAAATAGCACATCATCCAGAGGATATTGAGGAGGTTCTAGACAACAGGGTTGGACGTAGTACCAGAGGAAGGAAATACAAGGAATATCTAATTAAATGGAAAGGAAGACCAAAGGAAGATTCATCATGGAATTCTCAAGAAGAGGTGGACCTCATTGGTTTTCCTCTAGCCCCAAGAAAGTGAGAGGCTCAATTTTCTTCAACCTCAGATGTCTGATGTAGGAGCATCCCAGGTTTCAGGTAATCTTGTATCAACCAAAAATAAATACATTCATGTTTGCAATTCAATAGTTATCTGTCAAACCCAGTCTCAATGTTTCACACCGCATTGTGCCATCAAAGCTCACAGAGTAGGATATATGATCTTCATGGATACATCTACATCATATACAAAATTCAAGTGTTTTGGAGATTCCAACATGAAGTTATTGCTAACAAAATATCAGCTACATTTGGACAGAGAGCATTCACCAACTAGTCTTGGCTTTTCAAGTGCACAGACCTATCTCGTGACTTGTAGATCTCAAGAGACAATTTCATAAGGATGCACATTCATTGAGGAACATTAGTTTTGATTCACATTGTGTTTGTTCAAGGATCAAAGTAAATTCATATGTTTTTGGCCGACCTTCATACGTTTCATATAATTCAGGGTTTAAAACCTCTTGAGGCCGACACAAACCTTTTCTGGAGCTGGTAATTGATATATATAGGCATCATGTAGTTGCATTAGTAATCAATCAAGTACAAAATGAATCAAGTAGTGAAGTAGAAAGAAAGATCTAAGGTTTTAAGGGCTTCAACTCACATTGTATTTCTGGGCTTTAACGCCATATCATTCTGTATTCTGTAATTTTGTAAGCCGGAAGGCAAGGCATGTTGCCAGTAAATAATTGAGCATTATCTATATCTCCATATGCAATTGTGTTCTTTTTTATTGAGTTTTAGTTGTGCTTACTCTTGCTGCAAGGTTGAATAGTCTTGTTCCTAGACCCTCCATCCTTGACTGCACCATGGATTCAAATCATTAGTGTTTTGCAAGATGACATTGGCATTAAGCGAATATTTCTTTGTTTGTTTTAATTCTTGCAAAGGATAACAATCAAGACCACTATTTTTGATCAATTCTGGATACACTAATGTTAAATTTGGCTTAGAGGAATCTTTTGTGATAGTGTTGATATTAAGTGAAGTCTTGTTTGTTTCTTTCGAGGGAAAATAACCAAGACCACTATTATTTTCTTGTGTTTGAGGCTCTATAGGGATGTCCATACCTTGTTCTCTAGCACCACATCCTTTTCCACTATATCCAAGTTGTTTCATCATTTCACAAAACCTTTCCATGCTTTCACTTTTGATTTTAGCAGGTGCTGTGATAGTCTATCTCATCAAAGTTTGTTGTGTAGTTTGTTTTTTTTTTTTTCTAAAGTGGTTGAGGTGGATGCTTTCGAAGAGTCTTCCAAATTTTTTGTTGACATAACCACTTTTTCTTTTCCCTTTTTAGAGTCTTTCTTCATGATCTTGTTTTCATCCATGAATGTTGGTTTGAAATTCAATGATCCAAAATCACCGAGTAATATCATTGTGAAGGGTTTAGGACATCTAGATTTTTGTTTTTTTGACATGGGTTCTACTTGTGTAGTTGGTGTTAATTTTTTCAAAGGATTTTCCTCATTTTTATCAATATTCAAATAGCTATTTTGGTTAGGGTCAGCTTCAAGTGTGTATACTTTGTTGTTGTAGACATACTTCATTATAAAATGAAGAGTGGAAGGCACCCCATTCATTGCATGAATCCACGGTCTTCCTAACAGGAGATTATATGAAAGATCATGAGGCATAACATGGATCAGTGTTTCTAGTGTGGCCTTTCCAGTTGTATTAGGAAAAGTGATCACACTGAGTAGTTTCTTTCCTACATTGTCAAATCCCTTAATAGATAAAGAATCAGGTTAAATTTTTTATTTATTCACACCAAGCCTATCCAAAACTTTTAGGCTACACACATTAAGAGTAGAGCCATTGTTAACAAGGGTTCGATTTATCCATGTTCTATTGTATTTAGCTATTATTATAAAAGCATCATCTTTTTTTTTTTACTTCCAAAGGGGGAGTTCACTTTGGTGGAAAAAAATGTCAACGTTTATACCTTGAATCATGGGTGCAATGTCATTTGGGTTTACACTAGAGGGAACCACAACTTGTTGCAAAGCTGTTTGAAGCATGATGTGATGATTAGGTGAATTATGAATTAGGTCCCATAGAGATATCTTTGCAGGAGTATTCTCAAGTTTTTCAACAAGATCATACTCCTTCCCACTATTCGAAGTTAAACAAGGAGCACTAGGAAAAATGGGATTAGACAAAGGGAGGGATGTTGAAGTTGTTTTTCTTGGTTGCAAATTGTTTCTAGTGTTATATGTATGAGCAACGATATTATGACTTGGTTGTTGCAACACAATATTCTTAGGTGGGTAAAGGATAAGTTCGAGTTTGAGGTTTATGCAAAGGTGGGTAAAGAATTAGAGGATTCTTAGGACATCCCATGGGGTATGTAGGAGGTCCATTAATCAAGGGGGATATAATGGACACTTGCACATTCATAACCTCAACAGTCTTGGTTTGATGTATTTCTAATAAAGGGAAATCTAGTGTCATCTTTTCACCATCATCTAAGGAAGGAAAAATGTTGCCATTTTCTCCCACCATGATATTCTCCCTAGGAGGAGAGTTTTTAGGAGAACAACAAATAAAATTTTCTTGACATTCAAGGATTGGTTCTTCCAAAATGACTTCATCGCAAGTAGGGGAATGATCAGTGGTTGGAATTTCTTGCTTGTCAATGATGGTGTTTCCTTGTTCAATAATGTTTTCTCTAGGGGAAGAGAGGAAATCAAGATTCCCATGGATTTCACCAATTGTATTTTCTAACATCAAAGTATCTTCTTCACAACTATGAGAGATACTAGGAGAAGAAGAAATGTGATTGTCATGATCATTTATGATTTCATTCCTTTGTTCCCTAATGTCTTCCAAAATAGTATAGGTAGGGGAAGAAACATAAAGATGGTTTTAAATAACCAATATATCTTTCTCACTTACAATTTCATCTTCTAAAGAATTATCACAAGAGGGGAAGGTGTTGGGAGATTAATGTAGACTAGTTGAAGTTTCAATGATTTCTTGTTGTGTTATGTGATCATTGTCTTGCCTAATAAGAGAGGTAGAAGGAGAGAAACAACTAGGATTCTCAAAAATCTTATTGATTGGTTCTTCTAACACCAAAATATATTTTTCACCAATAGGAGAGTTATTAGGAGAAGAACAAATATGATCGTTAGAAATGTCCAAGGTTGTATTCTCTTTCACTATAACACTCTCATATGGAGGGGATATGAACCTTTTCATGGCATGACTAGAAAGGTAAGGTACTAACATTGTTTGAACAAAAATTAAAAACACTTGTGACCAATGTTTGTAATGCTTCAAGAATGTAAACAATGTATATCCAAAGACAAAAAGTACTTTTATCCAATGTATGCAAAACTTTAAGAATGCAAACAATGTGTATCCAAGAATGAAAAGTACTTTTATCAAACTTATGCAAAGCTTTATGAATATAAGCATTCTATATGCAAAAGTGAAAAGTACTTTTATCCATATTATGAAAAGTTTCAAAAATGTGAGCATTTTTAGATCTAATGATGCTTGTAATTGAAATGATTTAAAAAATGACTACCCTAAATTGATGTTTTTGATCTAGATGTATAAAAAAAATGTCCCTAAAATATTCCAGACTTATAGTATATGTTACCAACAAGCTTAGGAAGCACATAAATGAGGTTTTTAATGTTGTTAAAGGTAGTTTAAAATATGGACTAGGAATAATTCTCCCAGAGGGGCGTATGAGTCCCAATAGGGTGTTTTTTCAAAAAAATTAGAACATTTCAATTGATTTTTATGCTGTATAAACTGTAAATGAGTTGTAAATGCATATTTTATATGATTTTCAATGATTTGTGATGCAAAAATGCAACCTATATATGCACTTTCACTAATGCAAAATTAGAAACCTTTCCAATTAACTAATGTAAACCCTAATGCAATGTTAATGCAAGAAATATCTAGGATGATGATGCACTCCAAATTAGAAAATGAAATGTTCTAAATGCAGGTTCACCAAAATGAAAAAATGGAAATAGGTACTCTACCTCTTGGGAAGTGGAACATAAACTAGGTGTTTGGGAGACCTAGACATATTTCTTTCAAGTTGCATTCAAGGAAACCCTAGAGATCTCACCCCAAGAGTGAAATAGAGGTAAGAGATCTGCTAGAAGGGTATCATAGGGTACAATTTTAGATTAAAAGAGGGGTTCACCACCAAGCTAGGGCTTGGAAAAATGTATGTCATGCAATATCTAATGAAAAAACCTAATGATGCATGAAACTTGAATAAATGGCCTATAAATGCAAATAAATCAGAATAGTGAACTGGAAAAGTATAGAGGAGTACCTAGAAACCTAAGAGAACTTGAATGGAGACTTGAAATGCTGAATAACCTAAAATTTAGGCCTACTGGGACTCATTTTCCAAGCTAAGTGAATCAGTCCCAGATCTGGATTTCTATACAGGAATAGGTTTCTAGAAAAAGGGTGTTCAAAACGACAAAAATCTCAATATTGCCCTAAACTGGGACTCGTTCACCAGAACTGGTGAATGAGTCCAGTTAGGGTTTTTGGAGCTTCAAGGTTTGAATCTGGTCTTCAATGTCTTCTCTTTCTATTCCTCTTTATTTTTGGATCTAAAACACCGATTCCAGGGCTATAGGTGACTTTTTAGTGAAGATAGAAACTTTGTAAATGAGAGGACACCCAATAATTTTTCTCAATCTTGCACCCAATATTCAAAGGCCCTTCATGCTCCAAGACACCTAGATCTGCAATCACACAAAAGAGAGAGAGAGAGGGATAGAGAGATGAGTGTTGATTGTGTTAGGAATTAGGGTTTTCCTTTTGGTCAAACCCTTTTTAGGTAATTAAACCAAGTGATGAAATAATGAAACATGGACATGAAACATGAAACATGAAACATGAAACATGAACAATGATACCCTAAAAGATGCCTTGAAAATGATGTCTTGTAAATATGCAACTCAACATGAAATGGCCATGAAGGATGTAGATCTTGACCTTGACAATAGGTGTAGAACAATGCTTGATCTTGGATCATTAATGCTATATCACAAAACTAGCTCAATAACATGCTTGATGTTTGGATATCCCGACAGATGATGGATCTTGAATCGCTAAACACCGATAAAAAAAATTATGCCCTAAATGCCTGTGATTTCCAATTTTCTATTATGAAAAAGCCGGCCAAATTCCTTAGGTGAAAACAGGAGGAAAAAATCCTTGTATTTATACTAATTATGCAAGAATTCCTAAAATTACAACACTACAAGATAACGCCGCCGGTATAGGGAGGATAAACCTACCAAGAATATGAAATCAATTTTGATTTAGTCACACTGACTCATTTGGCGTGGTGAATGAGTCCTAATAGGCATAATTTATGGATAATTTTTAAAAATGCTTTGGAAAGGTGTGAAACCAGGGACAACCTAGGTGGGACTCATTCGTCCAAGGTGGCGAATTGGTCCCAAATCACTAAATCTGGGCCACACTGTTGGTGTAGGTTTTTATTTTTCCTAGTGGGTTAATTTATTTTCCCTTAGTCCTAGGTTTTTCCTACACTTGATTAAGCTTGCTTAGGATAATAAACTAAGTTTATTATTTAATAACTAGGAGATAAGTGATGAGTTGTTCCCTTCCTTAAAGGGTGGAACTACTTTCCACTTTTGGTGGGCATCTCCACTTTTTGTGGTTGATTCCTATTGGTTCGATTTGCCACCTAACTCTTCTCCTAAGTTCTATATAAACTCACTACCTAGCTTGTATTTGCATCCATTCTTGCAATACTCTCACATCCATTCATGCATATTTGCACTATAATTTTTCAGCTTGGAAGCTCTTAATACAATTTTTTCATATTGACATTGCACAATCTCTTAGAATTTTGGTGTGCATTCTTTATGCTTTTCTAATTTATGTAGCTTTGATTTTATCTTATAAAATTCTTGGGTTATTCAATCTATTTTAGATTTCTAACATGGTATCAGAGCTTTTGTTTTGAGAAATCTAAGTTTTCAAATTCATGATTGAGAGATTGAGTTTCTTGTAATAATATTGTAAATTCTTTTGTTCCATCTCTCTTTGCATTCTGAATGATCTAGGGAAAAATCAAGCAAAGGATTTCCAAAGATTTAATTACCTTTATTTTTCATGGCAAAATTTATGAGATCCAAGCCATTGCAACATTTCATTGGAGCATATTTTTAATTGCTCCAACCCGCCCGTATATTCTAGAAAGCCATATTTACTTTTGTTTTTATCCTAAATCGGACATCATTTGACATAGTTAAGAAGTGGGTTTTGAAGGACAGATCCAAAACCCATTATCACATTAATATTTGTTTATTTGATGAATCTGATTTCTTGGAAATTTTTTTTTCTTTTGTTTATGTTCAGTCACAAAGCAAAAATGAGCCTATTTCTTAAAAAACATAATCCTTTCACCACGTAATGCTTACAAATGATATTTGCCAAGTTGGAGATGATAATTTTCCATCTAGAGAGGTATTGAGAAGATTTTCTGCCATTTTGTACCAGATATTTCAAGTTGAAGCTATCTTGTGCTAATTTCTTCAACATGCCATAACTTTCGCCTTGGTGCTCTGATTTTCAGAAAAAAATAGGCATTAGAAAGGTCCATAAGAGAACTACACAGACATAAAGCTAATTTTACCATATTTTTACTTAGGTTCATTTTGCATTATAATTTGTAATTTTGGTTTTTTTGAGCCTACTAAGCATTGTATCTTGGAAAAGGCTTTGTAAATGCACTAAATTATAAAGCGCCAACCTTATGATATTTGGGAGGTGATCTTTGATACTAGTGAAAAGGGTGGGAGTGTATTGATGTTCTCCTTTAGTTTTCTTTTGTAATCATTTGAGGATTGTATCATGGGTCTTTCTATGCATCCTTCTGTGATAGTTCTGAATAAGGCTAATTATAAGTCTTGGAAAAAAGGCATTCTAACCCACCATAGACGGCTAAAAAAATTTCCTTACCTTTATGGACTCATGCCTAAACCAAACATACCTAATAACAAGAATGTTTGGGGTAATAAAACTAATCATGTAATAGGAATAATTGGTTGTCATGTTGATTATGACACTCTATTGTCTATAGCAGATATTGAATGTCCCTGCACAATTTGGACCAAGATTTGGAATATGTTTGGAGACCCTCTTATTTTTCCATTCCTAGATGATCCTATTAGAGATTTCCTCATTCCACTTGATGATGTAAATAATATACCTTATGATGATGATAATTTGGATGAGCTTAAGTATTATGCACATCTTGAACATTCAAATGACATAAAGACTTCATAAAAAATTCTCCTCTTTCTTCTTATCCTCAAGTTGAGATTACATCAACATCACTTGTTGCAGATTCAAATTTTAGAGATGCTTCATCAAGAGCCTCCAGTTATACAGTGCAATAGGATCAATTATTTCTTATGCAATCAATTCATTGGCACCAATTTCTACCAAACATCTCTTGTTTGTTTGTAGAGTCCCTCATATTCAATCTAGATAACACTATTGTAATAAAAGTGAAAAAAATTGGTTCTTGAAGCTCACTATAAGTTGCAGGAGGACCTACAATATTTTAGGTGTGGGGGAGATGATGAAACAAAAAAATGTCTCATCAATTAGCCAAATAAAAACATGTATTTCAATTAATTATGAAGTTTATCAAGATTGAGCATGATGAGGAAAGTAAGACATTTTTAGTTGGAGTAGTCAATATTTCATCATATCTTAAAAATTTTGATCTGGGTTCTTAAGATTTTTGGAAAAATATTAGGAGACAAAAAGTAAAAAAAAAACTCATTAAATTTCAAAAAAACCCAATTTGTTGTTTGAGAGAAAAATTCACTAGTCCAATGCTCTAGAACTTTACTTTCATACTTCAAAATTTTTGAAGCTAAAGAAGGATCTAAGTGAAGGATAAATATGATAACATTTATGAAGAGGTTGAGCAGTTTGGGCTTTTATGAGCAGTTAAGGGATAGAAGTTGAGAGAATCTAGAGGGTAATTCAAAGCATCTAAGGCAAGTTGTTGGGTTGTGCAAACAAATGGAGCATATATCTAGGAGATAGTTTTGGGCAGTTTAAACCTTTTTGTAAGCATCTAGGAGCTATTTTATGAGCTTTGATGATACACAAGGAAAGGAAATGACCTTTTCAGCATTCAAATGTCTTTTTGGAGCTTGTTTAGGGGCTACAAAATAAGCATATTTGTTTTGGACGACCAAAGAAGATTGACTCAACAAGATGAAGAAAAGACTTTTTTTTTTCCTCAACACATGTTCTTATCTTCTAGAAAGTTGTTGCATAGCTATAAGGCTCATCTTTTAGAATTCTATAAATTCATTGTAATCAAGGAATCAAATGGGGAAGAGTTTTTTAAAATAATAGAGTTCAATTTTTAGCAACAATACTATAGTTGTTTATAGTTTTTATTTCATGGCTTATTTTTCAACAATGTTTCCATTCCATATTATTTACATTTCCATAATTTCCCTTTGAATGATTTTAAGATAGATTTCATTCCAACACTTTCATTTACCAGCTCTTAAATTATATTTGTTTCCAACAATTTCTTCCATGTGTTGCCTTTCAATTCTATTTGTAGAAAAAAATGTCATGCAAATGATTTCTTCTCCCTCTTGCATATTGCCATGGACACTGCCTTAGATTGACATTTATAATTAAATGATGATGATTGCAAAAACCTTCATCAAAGGTTCTCTTGATGTGGGTTATATAAGGTATTAATTCCCCTACTCTAGAGTATTTGGGAATTTTCTTCTAAAATTTATTTTGGGAAATGTGACAAATCATGTGATATTCTCTTCTATAGTCTTCTCCTTTAGTATTCTCCTTGTTCTAGTGGTGTTTTCCTTATCATGAATATCATTTGAGAGTCAAAGAGCTTCTGTGAATACACCTCTTGATGTCTTGTAGTCATCCTTCTAACACTGCTTCATTGTTTGTACTACCTTTAGTGTATGTTATTTCCAATTCTCCTTATAAATTGGGTTCTTCTAGAATTTTATTGGTTGGTATGGTTATGTGGTTTATGGTCGAGTCATTATCTTCATCTTCTTCAACATTCACTTCTTCTAGATAGGATCCTATGGGTTTTTCCCCTAGGGTAATGTGGACCACCATTCTATCCTCTAAAGTATATTTCTTCCTTTTGGGCATCTATGATTCCCTTGGAATCTACAAACCATCTGAGCACTACTAATGTATTGAATGAATCAAATGTATTCTTCATTGTGAGCACCTCAAAATCTATGGATTTTTTCACTACTTTTACGTTAAATTTTGCATTCTTCTAGGTACCCATTATTTTCATTTTGATACCATCTACCAAGTTGGTATTATAAGGAATGGGTTCTAATGCTGGTTTTTGATCCTAGGTCAACCATTACTTTGGGGATCCTTCTCTAGTGGATCCAGAGTTCAATCATGATTGGTCTCATTTTCCAATAGTTACCTATGGTTCTAACTTCTGGTATGTTTTTCTTATTCTAATATTTACCAAGTTTTTTCAGTTTGGTGAGCAAATCATGTTGTCCTGTTAGTCTTGAAAATTGTTTGAGAACCTTCACTTCATGTTCTATGAAATATCTATTTTCCATTCTTTCTCTATTCTTCTCTTGCTCTAGAATTTGTCTGGTTTGTTTTACTATTTGGTCATTTTGTTCCTTTGTGGGGTGGAATTCCTATTCTTCACCAAATATTTCTTCTTTTAAATTTATTGCATTCACTCTATTGGAATGTGTTCCTCTTCTAGTTACTACTACAATCTTGCCCTTTTTCCTAGATCTAGTTTTTCCTGGTATTCATTCTCGGTGCTATCTTCTTCTGTTGTGTATTGCTCCCCTCTCCCTACTTTTCAACATTGTTTAATTCCTTCCTTTGGGTCCTTGAGTGTTTTGAGGAGAAGTTTGGCCCCTTTTGTATTACTTGAAGCATGTTTCTTGTCATTTTATGTGTAATGTTAATGTGATTTCTCATACTGAAATTCATCATGGCCTTCTTCTCCACAAAATCCACATTATTTCTTCTTCTTTCCCCAACATTCCATGATGAAGTGTCCTAGTTTCCCATAGTTGAAACAAGTAGCATCTACTCTTCATCCTCTCCCTTAACTACAACCTCTTTCTCCTATTATGGTTCGTTATCACCATATGTTCTCGGTCCTTAGATGGTGTTGCTAGTTCTCTTTTCTACCATGGTGTGACCCTATATCCATGGTCCTATGCTTACAATGACCCTTTTGCTAGTCCTTTTACATATGCCATCTCTCGGTCATAGTTTGGTTCTTCCTTTACCTAGAATTTGTATGATGGTAATTGTGATATTCCATTACTATCCCATTCTTTGCACACACCACAATAGATCAAGTTTGGTTTTCTAACAGTGTGCAAGTCTACTCTTAATTCATTTTCCTTCTTTCCCCTATTTCCATTGAGCATCTATTCCAAATTTGGCCTTCCATACTGTAATATGAACACCATATATTAGGTCTTTGCGGACCAATATCCTACTTCATAATTTCATACATTATTCATAACTGAAATTCTCACATAGGTATCAAACATGTCTTAAAACCAAAAGAAAATTTGTGCACCTATCTCCATTAGAGTTCAATCTTTGAAAACACAATAAAATATATTAGGAAGCACCAATTGTACAATTACTCTCTATCCCATCATATTGGTTTCATTAAAATATAAAATCCCACAAGTTTTCACCTATAAATAAATCCAAATGGTCATAGATTCACACCTCAAATCTTAGGTACTTACAAGTGCTGAAATAAGTAGAATCATATATCCTCTCATTTAAGTGAAAAATACTTGATCCGCTATGTAGTAAAGTATAGATTATCTTTGTTTCCTATCTAAAATTTAAAATATGATTATAAATTAGAAAAATTTATGGCATGTTAACCATTCTAGAGAAATTCCATATTTATGGAACCATATTTTGACACAAAATGAAAAATATAATAACAAAACCTATAAAAATGTATGTTTCTCAAAGAGAGATTTTCATCAACTATAAGCTAAAATTATAATATCATATGTAATAGTTATAACCTCCAAGAAAATAGCTCCATTAGGCTAAACAAACTAGTATATGTTATTGGAAGGTGGCACTTGTGTAGCGCTACTAGTGGCTAGCAATGAATGAGTCATAGACAAGAAATAGTGGTATGCTAATGGCATGCAGGTAGTAGCACAATACTTACAAGTGATTAGTTGGTGGAAAAATACAAGAAATCATTATATAGGTTTAATTTTTTAAATTATGCACAAGGCTTTTCTTACAATGAAATTTTATTTTTAATTCATTTTTCACTTTGTAGACCATATAGCCATACAACTAAACAATGTTGGGCGCAAATTTTTCTCTCAATCCTAGTAGCCAATATAGGTGGAATTTAATATCAATCTTCATTTCTTGGGCCTCCTATATTGAATAGTAATGTCCATTTTTTCCCAAGGGGTCTTTTGTGTAACTTCCCCCATAAAACACTCATGGTGACACATGAAAAAAAATCCTTTTTTTATATTAAATCCCTTTTGAAAACTCCAATTTTACAAAAAATACCCATAAATTTGGAAACCCCAAAGCCCCAAATCTATATTTTCACAACCTACACAATATATCTTATATCTTAAAATGTTTAAAACATTTCTATTATTACCATTTCTTCAAATTTGCTTCAGATTTCTCAAATAAGGGTTAAACAAAAATAAGGATCTCTCACATCCTTTAACCACAACCATGACTATGATATTAATTGTTAGGATATTATGAGTTTGATCAAACTACTTCTTACATAATCAAATGAGAGAAAATAATGTATACAAGATTATAGAACAACCATAATACAAAGATCAAACATATATCATAAGGTTACAAAAGGTATACCCTAGGAGAAAATCAAGAGGGAAAAAACCTACCAAAAACATCCACATCAATTTATATATTTAGGAATGAAACATTAGAACACACTTATAGAATATTCATGAATACTTTTAAAAAGCCAATCTCCTCCAATGCATCCTCCATTGTATCCAAGAATCTAACTATAAATCCCATTCCATGCTTCACATATGCACTATATAAGAGAAGAGCTCAATACAAATGACAACCAAGCCAAAACAAATAACTAGCCAACCATAAGCACTAAATATGCACTCACCTTTATAGATTCAATCCCACATAAAACAACCAAGTGCTATAGATAAAACCATAAGTACACAAAACCAATGACCCCTACATTTACTTTTTGGTACTAAGTTTTTGTATTAGTAAATATTTTCAATTGTGAAACCCACACATAAAATATCTAACCAATATCACATACAACTTTACAAGAGGATCGAAATAAATATTTAACATGGGTAAAAAAATAATTTGTTAAGATGAACTATATACAAATATTATATTAACTAATTAAAATATTTTTTTCTTATATAAGATGTACAACACCCTTTCCCTAACATATACGTGGTTACATAGAGCCTTGCAAACACCATTCTAATTATGTTCTAAGTAACCCTATCCAACATTAAAAATTGATCAATAGAACAAATAATCCCTTTATTGACTTTCCCATTCCAAAACTCAAGGAGGAAGTCTAGAAGGTGGACCCAATAAGGAGTCACTAAATAAGGATTCAAAGAAAAATAGGAAAAGATATCTACCTAAAGCAAAAAAATGGAAATTCCTTTTAATCTTTTGTATGTTGGCAACCCATTTCTTGGCCAAGTCAATATTAGTGCAAAATGAAAATAACTTACCAATAAGAACCAAATCTATCTTATAAATGATTATGTCAACTATAGATTTAGGTACTATTAACTCAAACCTTGCCTTTGATTAAGACAACATTGAAGCATCACGTAAACTAGAAGCTTCCTTTTGGGGATGTGAGCTAGAAGAATTCAAAGTACCTTTCAAATTCTCTAGTGGTCCTACCCTACCAAACCACCAATAGGGAAAATCACGTGCCCAAATTTCTTCTACGGGGATGGGGAGGCCAATGTCAGATCCCCTAGTTGATTATCACCCATTAACAACATTCAAAATTCAAAAGGAGTGTATTTTTTGTAGAGCAGAAATTTTGTATGACATTTTTTTTATTTCTAATAATTTATAGATTTCCCTCGTACATTTCACAATCTTGTTTATGACCTAAAAGATGCTTATAATACAAAACATCAATTCTTCAAATTAATTTATTTTAATACAAAATTAACTATTATTTTTTGTAAAAATCGTTTCAAGGAAAAGACCACTAAATATCAATAAAAACAAGCTAAAGTGTAATATGACCCAATCCAAAAATTAGGGTCACATCCATAATCCAATCTTAGATTTAAAAAATACAAAAGATGATCACTCTAAAAGTAACCATTTACTAATAAATCAAAAAAGTAAAGTTTAAAACTAAAAACCTATATTTACATGGCATCTATACAAATAGCATAAAGTGTCATATTAATTACACTTTCCCTGGAACAATAATTAACTTGTATGACTACTTGAGCATGTCCATATTGGCCACAACTTCTTGTCAATCTCTACATAAATGGTAGGCCCGTGTTTGTAAGGTCACAACTCTTTACAATCCAACAAAACATTTCTAACTTTCCATTAGTATAACCAGGGCCCAAGCAAGCCATCAAAAAAAGTCTACTCTTTAAAAAATCAGATTCAACAAGGACATGAGAATATCATATGACACAAGTTAACAAACTGGCTAGAGAAAAAAATTTCATAAAAAACCCATTTCTAGAAAAGCAACACACTTCCTAAGCCATTCAAACAACAGAGTTATTCATGACAGATCTTTGATTCCTTTCAGTGTATTCCTACAAGGTCTATTCTTCAGACATATACATAGGTAGCTTGAGAATCATATCTTTACTTTCTGAAAAGACTGGTACTTCGCCATGCAAGAACGCCTTAAGAACATAGACTGGTCAGATTGTGGGGTTTACGTAAGACAGATATTTAGTGCTCTTGAAAGCAACTTGGATTCATGGTTTCTCTTTATACTTTATGTATACATTGACAGGAGAATATATTGCTTTAACAGGAGATTCAGAGATTTTCCTTTCACTTTAAGTACACTGCAAGAGGGTATATGGTATATATACCAGCTTTAATGGGTATTGCTTGACTTCCATTTTCTAACATACTAAACAGTTCTAGGATTCCATATCAATTCAGGCATATGCTTTGCTTGGTGTCCAAGAAAAGCCTTACAAACTGATAGCAAGGAGAAGTTGCTGTTTAAACTTTCCAGGAAACTGTTGTACAATGTTATTCTCAAAGAAAAGAGCTACATTCTATGCCGTGGGTTTTATTGGTGGATTTAGTCTCGGTAAGGAATATAATTCTCTTTTTCTTGATGTTTTCCGTATAAAGAAATTGTTTATAAGTCGTCTGTATCTCTGGTTTGTTTCTTCGTTCACATTTTCCAAGAATCAAGAGTAAGAAAACATATATTTGGATTAACTTCTTATCTATAGATGATGTGAATCGACAGTTGATTTATAGTAGATTTTAGAAATGATGATTGTGAGAAAGGAAAAAACACGCACATCATAGAGGGGGCTACTTGTTTCTTAGACACGCATGTCCCATTTTGCTTAAGGAAAGAGTGGAGGGCCCTTCTTTTCATCTGCTTTTGTTTTCTGTGTTTTCTTGTTGGTTTGTATCCTTTTCCTTTGGGTTTGGTCTTTTTCTTTTTTTGGTTTGTGTACATGGTTTGTTGGGTATATTGATTTTAACCGGAGTTTTGGGGTTGGTTATTTGGGAATACTCATTAGGATATTTCAAGGTTTTGGTATCTCTTTTGATTGTTCTATTGGAATTATCTATCTTCACATGACCATGGGATTATTTCCAAGATCTCAATGTAGACGATGTGATGCCACCCCGACTTACCCCCTCTAGCACTACATTACTGGTGATATAAATTTGTGTGTGTTTTCTCCTTTTGTCCCTTGCTTTGCTTTCTTTGTCCTTGTTTTATTTTTAATTGCAACTTGCTCTCTTGCTTTGGTGACCTAAAATTTTCTTGTGTTGCTTGTGACTGGTTGGAGGAATTCATTGGTAGCAAGGTTTGTGTGTTGTAGTTCATGTTGCTCATGCACATGTATGTTCATTGTGTTCAAGTTTTTCTCGAGGTATGCTCACCAATGTGACCAGGTATGGTTTTTTTTCTT
>VDFB02169474.1:0-23271 GCA_007258455.2 Sequoia sempervirens | reverse complement strand
CTTTGAACAACAAATACAGACCATGACAAAAGAATATCAGCATACAAAATTTTTATCAACTTTACATATGCAGAAAGAAAGATCTTAGGGTTTTTCACCCTGTTATTAAATGTGGCACAGCAACAAGTAACTATAGGAAGGGAAAATCAAAACTGTAAAAGAACAATCTAAACAAACAATTTATTAAACTAATCAAGAATAGAATTCATCTTAGGTTATATCAATATGTACTATGAAATTACTTCAAGATGTTATTAGTCGCATCCTATGCTAAAACTGAAACTAAACCCCCAGTGCTAGGGGTCCAGGGTAGCACATAAATGCAATTCGAAACATGAAACATCAGATTGTAAAGACTAAGGCTAAAGAAACAGTAAAATCTTTGGATTTTGGAGCTTTGAAATACAAAATTTTTCTAAATGAATGTTCACTGCTACACGGGATCTCTTATCATGTCACAACTAAGAAAACAAAGGATAAAGAGTCAGATGGTCAGGAGGAGAAAAGATATTCAATTGAAATGTCCCGCAAGTTGCTTCAAAGAGCATGAGGTGCATAATAGATAATAAGCACAACTTAAAAGTGGAAGAACTAATTAAAAACAACCAAAGTTGTAAGAGTTTTATGTTGATGATTTTAACTACCCAACCTTTTCATAAATCAGCAAGGGATCCTAGAAATCATCTAACATTTATTACAACATTGAAATGCAGAGCTATTCCATATAACTAACGAATATTTCATGTCTTCATGAAAGCTTTATTACAGACCCCTGTCACCTTGCACAAAAATACGAACACAGGAGATAATTTTGGGCATTGATATCCCTCCCATGGAAGAGGTATATTTTGAATGCATTCAAGAAAAAAAAGATGCAACATAAAAACAGGAAGAAAAAAGAAATTCAATTCCCAAGGAAGCAATGAAACCCTCTACAGGGCCAATCTAGCCAGCAGCAAGATCTGCTACAGGATAAAAATCTAAGTTACCGGGTTCCTTGGATTTTGCTCCCATGCCCCCTCCGGGAGCAGCCTGGGGAGTGGCTGGGAGCGCCCAGGCACCCCTGGGTTCCCTGTGGGTTCCATTAACTACAATTATTGGAACTTAATTAACCTTTTCAACCTATTTTAATTTCTGTTTTGTGTATAAACAGGAGAATGTGCCTTCATTTATGAGCGGATGTTAAATGATCCTTACACCAATTATTTTTAAGTTTTAACTGTCCCTTCCATTTACTCATTTACAGGACTTGTAGTGCACAATACACTCAGCATTCTCCACAACACTCTTATTTTTCTTTAGTGCAATATTAATAACCTTGTATTCATTATACCTTTTTTCCTACTTTCCAACCATATCATTTCAATGCCAATCCAAAGTCTGCAATATAAAACCACAGGACTTGTAGTGCAAAGAAAATGTATGTGCTTGAACTTTCTCTGCTACACAACCCAGCAAAGCATCTGGACCTTAAACTAGTGTCCTGTATAGTTTTCTGCCGAATCATAACACTGGATGTTTCAACTTAAAGCAACAGATATGATTATCAGCATTTGATAGACATCATGATGATTGATGATTGATGAAGTATCATACTATCAAATGTATTTACAATTCTGTATATTTTTAATTTTTTTAGATATATATATATATATATACACACACAGCCATACCGAAAGAAGAAAAAATTTCCGTACCGGCGTACCCGTATTCCGTACCCGTACCCGATCCTGTACCAGAACCGGCAACTTAGATAAAAATGAAAAAGATATGACTTTACCCTGCAGATAAATAATACGTTTTCTCTTTGGGTCCCAAAAGACATTTGTGATAGGGTGGAAACATGTTTCAAGGATTGCAAAACACTTCCCCATCCTAGAGATTTCCAGAAATATTTTCTGGCAGTATCTACTCTCCAGGAATTTCAGGATATTTCTATCGCTGAAGCTCTGCTTTATGAATGTTTTCAAAAGTTTCTAATACCCATTCCCAAGAGTTCCTAGTGATTTCTTCCATTTTTGACACCATTTCCTGCTGTTTACTTCAGATATCTGCCTCAAAGACTATGCTGTTTTCTGACTTCCCTGCCTTAAATGCCCATGTTTCCAAAGCTTCCAAGGGTCATTTTCTGATTCTTAGTTCAAGATAGGTTTTCAGTTTCTCGAGAAGCAGAAAAGACTATTTAGAAAAGGGGAAAAAAATTGGAGACTACATTTTGTTTAACCTCATTCCTGTCTTTAGTCATTTACCACAGTTCAGTCTTCTTTGTGGGTCATAACCCAGAAATTAACCCTATATAAGATCAATGAATTCAAAGAAAAATTTACTCTTGTAAGACCTAATTATACCAACCGCTGATATGTGCAAGGTTGATTCTAAGTAACATTGCACTTGAAGACTCAACCCGGAAAAAAACAGAACTTCCTTCTTTACAGATAAGAAGAATTAAAAAGTATAATAACTATATGTGGGATTGGAATTCGAGCCCCAGCAGTAAGATTCAAAGTTTCACTTGAAAGGAGGCCAGGATGAAGAATCCTCCTAATAATACTAAATATCTCATACAGTAATTGTTTTCTAGTGTTTGATCTATCTTTTCCAAATGGTCCTATATTTATCAGTATTTATATATACCTATCAATCATAAGGTGTTGAACCATGAAAGTAGGCACATTGGCTACCCATTTAAGCACCATTAGTCCATTGTAAACTCTAAAAGAGGTCACTACCTATTAATTCTACAAGTTGAAGTATGTGATACTGTTCAAGCTTGTCCAAAATGTCTTGTCAATTTTAGCAACATGTCAAGTTGTTTCCAAAGTCAATTCCTTTTCCTAGAAAGAAAACTTCCAAGGATGAAAAATGGTTTGTTTCTTGGTTGTTTCTTAAAGTTTCACACCCCTTCACCTCACCCACCTGCCCAAAAAAAAAAAGATTTAAAAGGCCAACGTAACTTTTAAGAAAAGGGCAAAATTCTTTAGAAATGTATTTTTTGGAGGGTGTGAGCAAGGGGAGGGATTGGCATAGAAACAAAATATGTAACCATTGACCATTAAAGAAAAAAAATAACTGGCTATTACAGTCTTCACTTACAAAAGGAATTTTCAAGGATTGGACTTAGTATTTTGAACTTATGAAACCAGAGATGGACAGTACAATTGTATTTTGAACTAAGGAATCACTAGAATTACACACTCAAGGGGTTCTTCATTTTCTAAAGAAAAACATTTCAAATTTGGAGATTTCAAATTGTAGGAAAAATGTTACTAGAGTCCCTAGCTAGAGGTATTTTGGGTACCTATGATCTAATTTTCTCATTTCCTTAATTTACCAAGCCTGTTGATGTTTGGTACCACTTTGTGTGAGAGATGATAGAGAATGGTAAGGTCATGTTACAAAGGTTGACATTTAGGAAAATGTTGCAGACATAGTTGGACATAGTTGGAAAACTTAGACTCGACAAAAACTCAACAACTTAGATTTCCTTAAAAACACATTTTTTTGCAAAATTCAATGACAAAATGTATCTAATGAGTCCATAAATAAGTACAAAAGTGTTTTCTATTAAATTTGATTAATTTGAATACAAATTGAGTACAAAATTGCATCATCATACAAAATCCAGATACAATAGTTAGGTGGATGCTTTTATGAATTTATGATGATTGCCTCTAAAAATTATCATCATAATTCATAAATTGCATATTACAACATTTTATATCTTTCTTTTCCCTAGTCTAGTGAAAACTTGGGGAGAGGTTCTAATCCTTGCACTTAGTTGCAGCACCTTGCTCGACATTGAAGGTTGTGTTTGTGGCTCAATAACTAGTGGGGGTCTAAGAGTGAAGACTCAAATGGGGTTGAGGGGCAGTGCCCCTCATGGGGATTTTGGGGCTACACCCCCAATGGGGTTGAGAGGCAACACCTCTCATGGGGGTTTGGGGGCAACACCCCCAACGGGGTTGAGGGGCAGTGCCCCTTATGGGGGTCTGGGGGCAACACCCCCAACAAGGTCGAGGGCAAGCATCCCTCAACCCCTCTATCACTTAAGGGAGAAATTAGGTCTTTGGCACATTTTTGTGAAGAATATTTTCACTTCAATTGTTGTGTGAGGAAGTGTCAGGGCATTCGTGCACTTATAAGGAAAAATTGTAACTTTTTGACTAATTTTTTTTGCTTTTTTTTCTACATTTTTTTCTTGTTTTGCATTTTTAATGAATCTAGTGAGTTTTTCTTGTCAAACTCATCAAGTTTTTGGTGAGTACTCTCCAAAAAATGACAAGTACTTGCCAAAAACTCAACGAGTCAAACTAGCGAGTTTACTTACAAGTAACTTGACAAGGCAAAAAAATGGTGAGCACTCGCCAAGTCTACCAACTATGGCTGCAGATTCCCTTATGAAGCCAGTTCCTATAGATAAGTTCTCTCGGGGCAAGAAGGCCATGGCCTTGGTTCTTGTACTTAGTATCATTTATTTTTACTATGGATGTATTTGCAATGTATAATATCAAGTGGGAGAAAGTTAGGATTAAGGTACCATTTACCTTGCAATCCTATGTATATTTTATGTGTCTCCAACACTCTTGGAAGGTGTTCTTGGATGCCTAGGGTGTAACTGGAAAAATAATTTGTAATATCTATTCCCCTAGATTCTTGGTATTTGTTGTCATAGGCATTCATGAAGGAGGTGGAGCACAATGGTGACGTTGACTTTGAGGTCATTTAAAGTACTTTCCCTTTCCTACATGCTAAAAGAAGTGGAAAATCTAGTTATGACTAATGGGAACCCACATGAGTTAGTGGACTACAAAATGGAGCACTAGACTTGAGGATTGAGCCATTAGGGAGTTAGTGGTCAAAAATGCCTTTGTGGTTATGTTTTCTATTTGGGGACTCATTGATTAAGCCCATGTCAAGTCATGATGTATTTCCTTTTCTCAGAAGATGCTCTCCAACATGGATGTGGGATTTTTGCATGATAGCATGATTTTGGTTAAACCAATTGTGGTGTTGGCCTCTCTCCTTGCCTATATATTGGAGGTATGAGATTGTTACACCTCGTGTGCTATTACCTATTTACTATTACCTTGTTTGGTTAAAATGCTTTAATATATGAATGTGTTTTGTATATGAATCTTGATGGAAATATGATGAATGAATGTTTGATTCAATTTAATGTTTTATAATGATTCTGTAAATGAAATATATGATGCCTACAAATTTAATGTTATCGGCTAACTACTGTTATGATGTACTAAGATGAATGCAGGAATAGGTTCAAACGTCCAGAAGAGAGGGGAAGTATCACTTCGGAGAAGAACTTGATCTGGTAACCCTTAACGAGCCTAACTGAGCATACACACACACACACCCTAGTTGGTCTAAGTTGTATCAAGTTAGTTTTGGTAAAAGGTAAGTGATCTTCAGTTTTGGTTGTGAATGTTTATATTGGGTTATGATCTTGTTCTATGAATGTTGTGATTGAGGAATGTGATTAAGTCTTTATGTCGAGTGAAAGTCCTTCCTTGTGTGTTTATATCTATATCGATGAGATATCTACATAAAATGTATATATATGTATATATGTACGTGTCTACGATAAACTCATACATATGAGTAAACACATGCATGAGTATACGTAGGTAGACATATCTACGCATTCTCATGGACGGTTACCCATATGCATGGGAATATCGATTGGATGAAGGTGATATATATATATAGTTCATGTATTGTTGTGACCTTTTTTCACACATCACCCCATTGCAAATGGGGACCCCCTAATTTTTGCTTCGTTTCGAACTTTTGGATTGATTTTAGTTTGTTTCCCTGTTGTCTCTCTTGTTTTGTCGATCTTTCCGGGGATGCGCCCACTTGGATTGAAATCTTGGCCAATTCTGATTTTTAGGGTTTGTACTTCTCTGGTCAATTTGAGGTCAAATGAAGTGAATAAATTCAAATTTGAGACTAACATTGCAGTCAGTATGCTTCCAGCAAGTTTCCACTGAAGTTTCATCAGATTCCGACAACTTACTATTTTTAGTAAGTGTGCAATTCAGAGCGTTCCTTCAGCATTCTTGAAATTTCGACAGTCACACTGCATTCAGAACATGTCAAACTGCTCGTCTACAAATTTTGAGCTAGAACAGACAACTTGCTATTTTTAGCAGTTCAGCTTTCAGAGGCTATTTTTAAGGTTTATATGCAGAGTTCTTCAATGCATGGTTGGAGATTCCTTCTGGGTTTTCAGAAACCTTCGCGACGATATAACATGCAAAGTGAGATAATGAATTTTAGAGTTCAGCCTTCGGAAGCTAGTTTGAGGGTTTGCATGTCAGGGTTTTCTTTGCATGTCTGATGATTCCTTGTGGGTTTTTCGAGAGCTTCGCGATAATGTGACATGCAAAGCAGGATAATCACTTCTTCAACAACTTGCTATTTTTAGCAGATGCATTCCGGCAGCTGCCTCCCAACACTTTAGAATCACAAACTGATCGCAATGCAACAGGGACGAGGACAAACAAAGGTCATTTGATATGCATGCAGGTCAAATTAGGGTTTCCAGCGTCAGGACCCAAAAAGAGGGGTAAAAAGTCAGAATTTTCAGAAACCGGTGTATACCACCGCGATCAGTATCTTTCAAGCTATTCGCTGGTAAAATTTGAAGGCAAACGGAGCACTTACTATTTATAATAAGTCATTTCAGAAGCTGGCTAAAAATAGAAAGTCAACAGCAGGTGCCAGTGTCAATAGGCAGGGCACGTGGTGAGGAGCACACCATTCGAATTTCAAGTAAAACGGAGTTGTGGAAGTCTCAGAAGCAAGCAGTTACTATAAATAGCAAACCACCTCTAGAAATGGGCTAAAAATAGCAAGCTAGCCCAGAATAGTAGTGTCAACAGGCCGACAAGGTCATGAAAATCCAATGTTCAAAATTTCAAATCATTTTGAGCTTCAGAAGTGTAGAAATCAGAGGACTTACTATAAATAGCAGGACATGGAGATTTTAGCAGAAGAAAGGAAAAATGGCTAAGTCTGAGACTTCATCCTTCATCACCTTGAAAATGCGCCCACTTCAGCTGGAGAGTCAGAAAAATGTCTAAGTATAAAAAATATCCTCCTCCTATGGCAATATGCGCCCATGTTAAGAAGGTCAATGGTCAACAAGTCAAGGGCGTTGGAAAAAGCTTTCTCCCTCATCACATTCAAAATGCGCCCACCTCAAATCATGACATGCAATATATATTCGAAGGCATAGACTCATTCCTCTCTCCCTCTCAAATACGCCCATCTAACAAGAGGTCAAAGAGTCAAAGGTTTCATCCTTCTTCACATAGAATATGCGCCCATCCTCCACACATGCTCAAATGCGCCAAAAACAAAGAAGGTCAAAGGGGAGGCGTTGAACTTGAAGAGTTAATCCTCCTTCATGCATGAAATGTGCCCAAATGAGGGCATGTCAAGACAAAACAAGGAGGGAATATTCCAAAGGGCGTTGAAAAGACAAATTTTAAATTTCACTTCACTATGAGAAATGCGCCCAAGATTAGCAAGGCGGAAAAGTCAAAGCAAAAGCGTTGGAAAAAAGTTTTATTCCTCTCTCCCTCTCAAATGTGACCATGCAACAAGCAAGTCAAGGAAGTCAAAGAAGAAGACGAAATTTTGAAATCCACCTCACCATAGGATATGCGCCCACAAAAGGAGAAGTCAACAAGTCAAGGGTGGTGTGGTAAGTTGATCCTCTTGCATATGCCAAATGCGCCCATCCTTCATCATATAGAGAATGCGCCCATAGAGAGTTGAGTGTGCTAGGCGTTGGAATTTAAAAGGAAGTATATCCTTCATGAAGTGTGATATGCGCCCAAGGTAAAGTAAGTAAAAGGTGAATAAAGAGTGTGAAGGTAAAATTAAAAGATAAATGTTGCTAGGGCGCTGGGAATATTAAGCCTATGGGGTGAGAAGAATAAACATGTTGGGTGTTAAAATTAAATATTCTCCATGATATGTGCTTTCAAGAAAAAATTTCTAAGTGAGTTGAAATAAAATTTCTCTCAGACGGAATGATTTGAAGAATGAATAAAAAATTTCCAAGTCAAAAAAATTCAAAATGCTAAGTGATTTAAATTTTTTCTAAGGCGCAAAAAAAAAAAAAATTTCCTCCTTAGGAAAAATTTGCCTAGACTTGGAGTGATAAAATTTTCCTGAAGCATGAATAAATTGTTAATGGATGAAGTCAGATGATGTCAACCGCACGGGTTGATAATAAATTTTCAAGTCAGAGCAAAGAAATACTCACAGATGTGAAGAACAGGAATAAATTTGTTGAAAATTATTTTTCTAAGTTCAAGGAATTAAATGAACCCGTTTGTTGTATACCCATGAATTCGACAAGTTCTGAAGAAAATTTTCTTCTGGGTATTGAAGATCTTCGATGAGAAGTTGATTTTAAAGTCTTCTGCACTTGCCAAGGCCTTTCGGGTGGAGAATTTAATCGGCACTTGAATTGTGAAATTTTCCTAAGGGAAATTTAAAATTTTTCTAAGGCAAACTGGATAAAATGTGTTTTCAAAAGGAAAAATGCTTCAGATGAGGAAATTGAAATGAGTTGCCTAGATGAATTTGATCTAGTTCTTCGTGAGATGAATCTTCTTGAGCCAAAGATGAATAAAATTAAGTATCAAAGTTTCGGCTGGTGAAGTGAATTCCTTGAAGATGATGTGGTTGAAGCTAACACTCTCAAAAGGATGATTTTAAAAGTACATCTCTTAAGTACACCCTTGAGGATGATGAAATTTGTCGAAGGCATTGAAGTATGATGCACAGGTGTTGTATGCCCCAGCCTACAGGTGTTGAGAAATCATGAAGAAGGCAAAAGTTGGCTAGAGAAAAACGATGAACCCTTGGAAGTTAAAGTATGAAAATCAGGTAAGGAAAGTGGATTTATGTTATGAAGTGTTATGATGCTCTTCTCCTTGCTTGTTTTGCAGGGGTAAACGTCGAGACCAGGTGGTGATGACTTGAAGCGATGAAGCAAGTGCTCCAAGATTACATTCCAACCTCGAAGAGAGAAAAATTGCAAAAAAATGGCTAAGTGTTGAGACTTAGTATGTGCCCAGCTCAAGTGACAAAGAAGAAATGTTTTCAAAGCTCAGGATGGAGAGAAGAAGGTCGTCCTCAAGTACTTCTAAGTTGAAGAACAACATCAAAAAGAAAATCATTGTTGAGCGGAAGAATGAGGCTGCAGTCTTGGAATTTCAAAATGAGAACGTGTATGCCATGCCAGGAGTTGAAGCTGTTTGATCAAGTCTGCAGTCAAGAACAAGAACAGTGCGAACGCGTTTCAAAGCTGGAATCTTCTAGAAGGATGATGGACATTAATGGCTCATTTATTACCCCACTCCTCTTAGTGGCGGTTTTTAGGGTGAATCTTGTTTAGGGCTGAGGTGGCACAATCTGGGCCATCCAGCCGATTGTAATTTGAGCCGTCCGTTAGACTTGGCCAGCTATATAAAGGCCCCCTTCATTTGTATCTCATTAGTTAGACACTAAGTTAGACAGTAGACATAGAATAGAGGGACAACTTAGAAGTAGCTTAGTATAGATTGATAGTGTAGTTGAAGAAGAAGGAAAGTTTTCCTTTGAAAACTTTTGCAAGAGATTGTTGTGTAAAACTTTCATAATAGAAGACCTTTTCATTGATGGTGAAATTCGTCTTTGTTATGGATAGCTAGTGAGGTTTCTTCATCCCTTCTACTTCAAGTAGCGTAATTTCATTTTCATGCAAGTAGTTGCTAGCTGTGGAATGTGGTGTTTGCAGTCTAAAACTGAAGCAGCTTATCCAAGCCACCACTAAGCGGGCTCACTGATGGTGTGTTCGCCTTGTGTGGTCAACTGGAAACGTTGTGGGCCTAACTTCAATCACAGTTTGAATGATGGTATGCGTCGTTGTGATGGTATCTTCATGTCAAGTGGTGGTTTGAACACCTTTAGTCATCACGAAGGGTGCACCGACTCACATTAGTACATCCAGAAATGAGGAGCAAAGCGAAGTCAGTTGAAGTTTTAGATGTTGAGCTCCATATCCCACACTTAGAATAGATTTGGAGACTCTCTAAACCACGCAGCCACTTTAAGTTCGATTGCTACGGTTAGAATGAGCAGGTAGCTAATTGTCATCTATTAGAGCTGGCCAAGCCCTTCTCACATTTGTGGAACAAATTCCATAAGTCCTTGAAATACCGGCGAAATCACATTGAGCCAAGCTGAGACTATTAAGCATTGAAGAACCTTGGAGTTGAACTCTCTCTCTCTCTACTTAATCTTAGTGTCTTCGGATACTTTGATCAAGAGAGAATAGAATTGTATTTAGGCGACTTTATTCTCGTTGAATGCGGTCACTTGAAAAGAAACTACATCCATGAAATTGGCCTATAGATGGAGGCGAGCATGTAATGTCCCCTTTTTAAATTGATCTTGTTTCTGCGAGTGTTAGCCTGTTTCTTGGACCCTTGTGGGCTAGCTGGATTGGTTAGAGGTCGATGGTACTACGGAGAGTTTGATGGATTACGGTTTGAGCCAGTGGTAGTTCTGTGGTTCTTGATCGCGAGAGTCGGCCGACCGTACAGGATTATATGGTGTTTTAGGTAGAGTTATGGGTTTTTAAAGTGATTTAAATATTAATGGATTGTATTTAATTATAAGAATCAGAATTAACTTTATATTTTTAAATCACTTAAATATTCTCTAAAAAGTAGTTTAATATTTTTAAATCACTTAAAATGAATAAAAGTCTTGATAACATTCTCATATACTATTGAAATGAATTAAATATTATTTAAAAGATTTTAATATCAAAGTGGTATTTTCTTGGGATTAAGTGCCTTTGCTTAAAGAGGCATTTTGGCAATTGAAACTCATATTTTTTTGACCATTTCTCTTTGCCTTGTGCATCTTTTCTCTGAGCATTCTCCTGAGAGCAGGGTTTGATCATTGTGTCCATTGGAGAACGGAAAACTCTTCAGTGTTGAGTACGTTTGAGGCTGTGAGAGATCAGCTGAATCCGTACAGTTGAGGGCTTCACACAGAAGTTCTACAGTTGCAGACAGAGGATTTATTTATGCAGATGTTTGTTCTTCAGAATAATCATTGAGGGTTTCTTGGTGGCGTCCTTCTACAGCTTCTGGGATTCTTCTTCAGAGATTCATTTCCTTCTTTTTCATGGTCGTACGGATTGTCTTGGAATTTGTGCCTTGAGAAAGGCGTGTGAAGACAAAGGGAGAAACGCCTCCTTTTTGAGCTGGTTTTGGTTTCCATCCTTGGCGCCTAGTCTATTCAGTGCATTGTGACCTATTTCTCAGCAGGAGAAACCCCTTCTGGAGCTTTGGCGTGCTTTTATGCTGATTTTCACCATTTCCGGCTGTAGATCTGGCTATTGCTTTATATAAAATAACTGGAGTATTTCGGGTATGTCTGTTATGCATATTCTAATTGTCTCAGTATAATAATAGCTTCTATATTTCCAATTTGTGAATTTTTGCTTTAAATTTCATTTTATGAGCAAAAATATGCTGCGCCCCTTCTCTTCTGTCTATTAAGATTTCTTAAAAAAACTAAAAAAAAACAATTAAAGACTTAAGAATTTGGGGGTTTTGAGCGGAGAGCCAGCAGGGCTCATCACAGTGGTATCAGAGCCGTTTCCTGCCATCCTGTTGGGCATTGATCATGGCTACTTTAATTACTCAGAGGCAATGGGACAAGAATATGGAGAAGCTGAAACAAAGTTTGAAAAAGTTGGATGAAAATCAGAAAGGGATAAATGAATTGATTTCAGATCCTGCAACCTTAAATAAAACAGCAAGGTTTATGGCATCCATCTTCAGGTCTACATCACAAAATAAAAAGGAGATACATGAGGTCTCTACAGGTGAAGTATCCAGAAATCTTCACAATGAATTCTCAGTAGTTGTTAGTGACCAGCATACAGCTGATCTTATGGAGGACAAAAATCAGACTTACATAGAAGTAGATGTTGGGCACAGGACACTTCAGGATGAGCAAGTGTTGTTTGAAGACAAACCAGTTGTATTAGAGCAGCCAAATGAAGATAAGGTTTCTTGTGATGCTTCATTAGGTGAGTCTAGCATTACTTCATCCTATCATGGTAAAGAATCAGATTGTGGTTCGATGAATGTTATTCATTCATGTGAGAGTCTATTGGAGGCCCAAGATATTAAAGTGGATGTGGAAGTTGATCCTTTACTTAGTGGGGCAGCCACTAGTGTTTTGTCTACACGTGATGAAGGAGACATTTTACAATGGCATGATGTCATTACGGATTTGTTTGAGGACAGCAGCTTAATGCCTCATCATTCTCATGAAATAGGAGCTTGTGATCATGAGCAAGCCAATGAGATAATATCATCCTTTGATGGAAGCCCTACATCCATTGGTGGACATGAAGATATCAAGCATAAGAAGACTGATTTTGTGTACTTTGGCATTGAAGAGATTAGAAGGTCTGAAATGCTGAATGAAGAGTGGTTGAGGAAGGCCAAGGAGGCTAGGTTAGTTGCTGCAAATGCAAAACAACGTCTTCAAGAGGTGAAGGAAAAGTCAATCACCTAAACATAGCAAGATATAAAAGGATAGATGACCTTAGAAGGCTTTTAACTCAAAGAGAGGATGGATATGGATATGTACCTTGTTCTAATAATGATTCACCATGTGAGGTTGAAATTGTTCAAAGTTTGGAAACCCATTCTTCTAGGGGTTGCATATGGGATGACGATGATCCAGTTTCTCTTCCTAGAGTAGATGGTATTCCGTATGATGATCTTCTCTTCGAGTTAGATATTACTCACGATCTGGCAGCTATCTACTTGTTGCTTGGTGATTTAATCTTCTTAGACATCTTCATTGATCGATGATTGTCCTACTTGGAGTTGGCATGATTTGCAGAGTTGGGATTTAGGAGCTACATTGCTAGATGGTTGGTTTCATGGGTTGACAGGTTATGGTGACATCATGGGTTCCAGCTATAGACAGAGATGTTGTGTTGCGGATGCTTCCCGATATTCTTACTTTATTATGATGGATGGATGTGAGTACTGTTTATATTGGGATCCAAGTGGCGATAGGATTGGTACTGTGTTTTGGATGGGTTCCATGCATTGGCTTCACCACTTTTGGCATGGTGAAGTTGAGATCAGTGTTGAGCAGCAAAAGACAGTTGATGACAGTAGGGACATTTCACAACACTATCCTTGGGATCCTGGTGGAGTGGTTGATCCTTTGTTGTTGAGATTGCTTGTGGTTAATAGACAGAAGAGAAGGGGCGCAGCATATTTTTGCTCATAAAATGAAATTTAAAGCAAAAATTCACAAATTGGAAATACAGAAGCTATTATTATACTGAGACAATTAGAATATGCATAACAGACATACCCGAAATACTCCAGTTATTTTATATAAAGCAATAGCCAGATCTACAGCCGAAAATGGTGAAAATCAGCATAAAAGCACGCCAAAGCTCCAGAAGGGGTTTCTCCTGCTGAGAAATAGGTCACAATGCACTGAATAGACTAGGCGCCAAGGATGGAAACCAAAACCAGCTCAAAAAGGAGGCGTTTCTCCCTTTGTCTTCACACGCCTTTCTCAAGGCACAAATTCCAAGACAATCCGTACGGCCATGAAAAAGAAGGAAATGAATCTCTGAAGAAGAATCCCAGAAGCTGTAGAAGGACGCCACCAAGAAACCCTCAATGATTATTCTGAAGAACAAACATCTGCATAAATAAATCCTCTGTCTGCAACTGTAGAACTTCTGTGTGAAGCCCTCAACTGTACGGATTCAGCTGATCTCTCACAGCCTCAAACGTATTCAACACTGAAGAGTTTTCCGTTCTCCAATGGACACAATGATCAAACCCTGCTCTCAGGAGAATGCTCAGAGAAAAGATGCACAAGGCAAAGAGAAATGGTCAAAAAATATGAGTTTCAATTGCCAAAAATGCCCTTTTATGCAAAGGCACGAATCCCAAGAAAATACGCCACTTTTGGATATTAAAATCTTTTAAATAATATTTAATTCATTTCAATAGTATATGAATTAAATACTTGGGCGCACTTTATTCATTTAAGTGATTTAAAAATATTAAATCACTTTTAGAGAATATTTAAGTGATTTAAAAATATAAAGTCAATTTGACTTTATAATTAAATATTAAATCCATTAATATTTAAATCACTTAAAAACCCATAACTCACTCAAAACACCATATAATCCTGTGCCGTCAGAAGCTGTCGACTCCTGCACTGCAAACGCCTGCTGTGAACCAGTCACTGGGCTCTGAAAACCAGAACGATCAAACTCTCCAGAAAGTACCACTGACCCTCTAACCAATCCAGTTAGCCCACAAGGGTCCAAGAAATAGGCTAACACTCTGCAAACAAGATCACGCTGAAAAGGGGGACATTACAGAGCATTGAATTGTTCCAGAGGCTAGAAGGAACCAGTATAAAGTTTGAAATGCCAAATCAGAGATATGTTAGATCTCTCTTATGTCAAAAAATCTAAAAAAGGTGAAAAGTTGAAATTTTCAAAAAAATCAAAAAAATGGAAAATCAAAAAAGAGATTTCTCGATGGATGGGCATATTTCTTGCTCTCAAGACAGTCTTGCAGATATTGCTCGGATTCATGATAGATTGAATGCACAGCTGTGGCTCGAGAATCTGTCTAAGTTTGCTTCACCAGGAAGATGTCGAATTCATGAGACCTCCCAACACGAAGAAATCAGTTGCTTAACATTCCTCTCAAAGATAGAGCTTGTTCTTCAAGGGAAAATTTTCTTTTGGGATGTCCCCAAGCCAGGAGTATTGGATGTGGAACCTGATGATTATAGCATTCCAGAAGTTATGGATGAAGCCTTCACAAGATTCATACTTAGGATCCAAAGTTAGATGGAGCTAGGCAATGTTTGTTTGAAAGGTGTTTTGCTCCCTCGTTGGTGTCGGATTCACAACGCACCTCATCCAGAGTTCACTTGCACAACATGTGAAGAAGCCATCAACTTCGCTAGATGTCGCCTCGGATTACCAGTACTACCATATGGATTCTTCAAAGACAAAGGGTGGATTGAATATGTCACTCAAACATTTTTAGCACCAAATGAAGAGTGTACCTTAGCATCATCCAACAACAAGGAGAATAAGTCACAACAGGAGGATGTGATTGAGCTTAGGGAGCAAGCAGATGAAGATTGTTCCTACATCACGCCATAACAAGAGGCTATTAGAGAAAAGATCAAAGATGCAATAGGATATATCCAAGCAAGAGGAACCACCCAAGGCAACTGTCAGCATACGGAAGTGAATGAATGTACAGAATTGCAAGATCATCAAGAACCAGGAATGGAGGACTTAGCTCAAAGTAGAGATGGTATGAGAAATTTCCAATGTTCATTCACTCGAGGAAGAGAACGTGAAGAGGGAAGTGATTCTAGTACACTTCGAGAAGGAACGCTCCTTGATGAAAAGGTTCAATCATGCATGAACAAGATGGAAGAAATGACAAGCAGCTTAAGGAAAGATGATGTGTTTGACGATCAATGGCCTACCAAGATGGAGGCAGAATATGAAATGCATTTTGCATCAACACTTGATCTATTATTCACAGTCATGGAAGAATTGCTTGATGAAATTGAAACAAATGAAACATTGCCTGATAAAGAGATAGAAAATGAAGAACAATTTAGGTTGGGGCTTGATCCATTGTTAGAGATTCAAAAGGACCCAACACATGAAAGAATCCGAATTTCCAAATGCCCTCTTGAATCGATTTCCCGCCCCTCTCCTCCCAGTTTGGATCATCTCCATGTTTTAGATGCAAGCGGTATGGTTCACCATCAACTTCGACCTCCTGATGAAGCAATGGATGACAAGCAAGAATGCATGCCAACAAATGAAGACCACCAGGTTGTATCTTTCCCTACTATTGGCTACAAAGAATATCATTTTGATTATGGAGATTTAGGAAAGAGGACTTGTTTATGGATTAATCATGGTCCAGATGAGTTACCCCAGTTACTGATCTTTCCTAAAGTTTTGCCTGAGTTTCAGATTTGTCCTTTGAAAGAATACTTTTCTAAGTTTAAAGAAAAGTTTGCAAAACTTCGTACTATTACTACTGCTTTGCTATTACTGCACATCCTGAGAAATCATGCTAGGAGTTGTATGTACTTGGGTCTTTTGATTGTTGTTCGCTTAAAGTTTTGTTTTTGTTTAGATTAGTTGTCTTTCTTTCGTAGTTTAGTTTGCTTTCAGTAAAGGGGATCCCATTTGTGAGGGGGGTGTTGTGTTGTTTCCGCCACACTCTAGTACAATGTTGACATAATGTTAGTCCATTTCTTGGATAATCACTCAGGAAGTGCTTTAGGATCCGAGGTTGTTCTTTCAAGTCTTATCATTTGATTAAGATTTGTACTTGAGTCGGAAGGGAATCATCTATTGTGTCTTGACACCAATTCTCGCGATTGCTATATTTCACACACATGATTAATTGCTCTAAGTCATTGAGGTTTCTTAGGAGAAGTCTTGGCGAGTGAAAATCTTACATCTTGCTTCAGCGCCACTACAATTCTCAAACCCATTGGAGGCTTCATTGCCTACCAGCCAATTGAGGAATTGACGGAGAAATCAAAAGAGGAAAAGAAAATGTGCTTAAAAGAAATATTTGAAAGAAAAGAAAGAAAATGTGCTTAAAAAAAATATTTGAAAGAAAAGAAAGAAAATGAAAAAATGAAAGAAATATTATGAAATTTTGGTTTTGGGAACATACGAGTAACTCCACCAGGGCTATGGATGCTCGGACGGCAGTGGAGCAATATTCGTGAGAATTGTAGCGACAACCTCGTCGGGGCTATGGACGCCTGACCGGCAGCGAGACAATGTCCTGGATGCTTTTGAAGTTTAAATATTTATTTAACTTGCTGGGACGGATTCTAGGAGCTTCAATGGTCTTTTGAGTTGGAACAAACGCATATGCACACACTTGTAATCAAAAGATGAGGTGCCTTGATCCAATTTAGGATTTTTCTTCCCTTTTGAGTATATCCCCTAGTCAATTGATAGGTTGGAAAGAATTATCCAAAGGTTCTGAGTATGGAATGGTTATTGTCTTTGAAATGTTCAGGAACATTTATTCAGGTTGGGACTAATGTTGTGACCTTTTTTCACACATCGCCCCATTGCAAATGGGGACGCCCTAATTTTTGCTTCGTTTCAAACTTTTGGCTTGATTTTAGTTTGTTTTCCTGTTGTCTCTCTTGTTTTATCTGTCTTTCCGGGGATGCGCCCGCCTGGATTGAAATCTTGGCCAATTTTGATTTTTAGGGTTTGTACTTTCTGGTCAATCTGAGGTCAAATGAAATGAATAAATTCAAATTTGAGACTAACATTGCAGTCAGTATGCTTCTAGCAAGTTTCCACTAAAGTTTCATCAGATTCCGACAACTTACTATTTTTAGTAAGTGTGCAGTTCAGAGCGTTCCTTCAGCATTCTTGAAATTTCGACAATCACACTGCATTCAGAACATGTCAAACTGCTTGTCTACAAATTTTGAGCTAGAACAGACAACTTGCTATTTTTAGCAGTTCAGCTTTCAGAGGCTATTTTTAAGGTTTTATATGCAGAGTTCTTCAATGCATGGCTGGAGATTCCTTCTGGGTTTTAAGAAACCTTCGCGACGATATAACATGCAAAGTGAGATAATGAATTTCAAAGTTCAGCCTTTGGAAGCTATTTTTATGGTTTGCATGTCAGGGTTTTCTTTGTATGTTTGATGATTCCTTGTGGGTTTTTCGAGAGCTTCGCGATAATGTGACATGTAAAGCAGGATAATCACTTCTTCAGCAACTTGCTATTTTTAGCAGATGCATTCCGACAGCCGCGTCCCAACACTTCAGAATCATAAACTGATCACAATGCAACAGGGATGAGGACAAACGGAGGTCATTTGATATGCATGCAGGTCAAATTAGGGTTTCCAGCTTTGGGACCCAAAAAGAGGGGTAAAAAGTCAGAATTTTCAGAAACCGGTGTATACCACCGCGATCAGTATCTTTCAAGCTATCCCCTGGTAAAATTTGAAGGCAAACGGTGCACTTACTATTTATAGTCATTTCAAAAACTGGCTAAAAATAGAAAGTCAGCAGCAGGCGCCGGTGTCAACAGGCAGGGCACGTGGTGAGGAGCACACCATTCGAATTTCAAGTAAGACGGAGTTGTGGAAGTTTCAGAAGCAAGCAGTTACTATAAATAGCAAACCACCTCCAGAAATGGGCTAAAAATAGCAAGCTAGCCTAGAATAGCAGTGTCAACAGGCCGACAAGGTCATGAAGATCCAATGTTCAAAATTTCAAATCATTCTGAGCTTCAGAAGTGTAGAAATCAGAGGACTTACTATAAATAGCAGGACATGGAGATTTTAGCAGAAGAAAGGAAAAATGGCTAAGTCTGAGACTTCATCCTTCATCACCTTGAAAATGCGCCCACTCACCGGAATGCAAACGGAAGCGCATGTTAAGGTCAATGGCTTTCAACAAGTCAAGGGCTGCTGGAAAAAGCTTTATCCCTCATCACATTCAAAATGCTACCACCCTCAAATCACATGATACACATGCAAAAATATATTCTAAGGCATGCACTGCCCCTCTCCTCCATCTAACAAGAGGTCAAAGAGTCAAAGGTTTCCATCCTTCAATATTAGAATATGCCTATCCTCCACAATACACATTAATGCTCAAATGCTACCAAACAAAAGAAGGTCAAAGGGGAGGGCGTTGAATCAAAGAGTTAATCCTCCTCAAGCATGAAATGGTGTCCAAAATGAGGCATGTCACACAAACAAGGGAGGAATATTCAGCATGCTGAAAGACAAATTTTAAATTTCACTACTATGAGAATGCTTCAAGATTAGCAATATGGAAAAGCCCGTGCTACAAAAGCTGCTGGAAAAGTTTTCCTTTATCTCCCTCAAATGTGACCATGCAACAAGCAAGCCCGCGAAGTCAAAGAAGAAGACCAAAATTGAAATCCACCTCACCATAGGATATGCGCCCACAAAAGGAGAAGTCAACAAGTCAAGGGTGGTGTGGTAAGTTGATCCTCTTGCATATGCCAAATGCGCCCATCCTTCATCATATAGAGAATGCGCCCATAGAGAGTTGAGTGTGCTAGGCGTTGGAATTTAAAAGGAAGTATATCCTTCATGAAGTGTGATATGCGCCCAAGGTAAAGTAAGTAAAAGGTGAATAAAGAGTGTGAAGGTAAAATTAAAAGATAAATGTTGCTAGGGCGCTGGGAATATTAAGCCTATGGGGTGAGAAGAATAAACATGTTGGGTGTTAAAATTAAATATTCTCCATGATATGTGCTTTCAAGAAAAAATTTCTAAGTGAGTTGAAATAAAATTTCTCTCAGACGGAATGATTTGAAGAATGAATAAAAAATTTCCAAGTCAAAAAAATTCAAATTAAGGATTTAAATTTTTCTAAGGCTTAAAAATAAAATAATAATTTTTCCTCCTGAAAAAATACTCTGTAGGACTCTGAGTGATGTACCTTCCGGGCATGAATAAATCGGTGCCAATCCGGATGGAAGCCTACATGTCAACCGGGTGATCGGTTGATAAAAAATTTCAAGTCGAAGAAAGAAATACCACGCCAGGAAGGAACGAAATAAATTTTATTGAAAATTATTTTCTAAGTTCAAGGGAATTAAATGAAACCCTGCTCACATACACCCATTGAATTCGACAAGTTCTCGGGTTGTAAATTTTCTTCCTTGGTATTGAAGATCTTTCAGCTTATAGTTGATTTTAAAGTCTTCTCAGACTCTCGCCAAGGCCTTCGTGGAGTATTAATCGGGCATCTCTTGAATTGTGAAATTTTCCTAAGGGAAATTTAAAATTTTTCTAAGGCAAACTGGATAAAATGTGTTTTCAAAAGGAAAAATGCTTCAGATGAGGAAATTGAAATGAGTTGCCTAGATGAATTTGATCTAGTTCTTCGTGAGATGAATCTTCTTGAGCCAAAGATGAATAAAATTAAGTATCAAAGTTTCGGCTAGTGAAGTAAATTCCTTGAAGATGATGTGGTTGAAGCTAACACTCTCAAAAGGATGATTTTAAAAGTACATCTCTTAAGTACGCCCTTGAGGATGATGAAATTTGTCTAAGGCATTGAAGTATGATGCACAGGTGTTGTATGCCCCAGCCTACAGGTGTTGAGAAATCATGAAGAAGGCAAAAGTTGGCTAGAGGAAAAGATGAACCCTTGGAAGTTAAAGCATGAAAATCAAGTAAGTAAAGTGGATTTATGTTATGAAGTGTTCTGATGCTCTTCTCCTTGCTTGTTTTGCAGGGGTAAACGTCGAGACCAGGCGGTGATGACTTGAAGCGATGAAGCAAGTGCTCCAAGATTACATTCCAACCTCGAAGAGAGAAAAATTGCAAAAAAATGGCTAAGTGTTGAGACTTAGTATGTGCCCAGCTCAAGTGACAAAGAAGAAATGTTTTCAAAGCTCAGGATGGAGAGAAGAAGGTCGTCCTCAAGTACTTCTAAGTTGAAGAACAACATCAAGAAGAAAATCATTGTTGAGCAGAAGAATGAGGCTGCAGTCTTGGAATTTCAAAATGAGAACGTGTATGCCATGCCAGAAGTTGAAGCTGTTTGATCAAGTCTGCAGTCAAGAACAAGAACAGTGCGAACGCGTTTCAAAGCTGGAATCTTCTAGAAGGATGATGGACATTAATGGCTCATTTATTACCCCACTCCTCTTAGTGGCGGTTTTTAGGGTGAATCTTGTTTAGGGATGAGGTGGCACAATCTGGGCCATCCAGCCGATTGTAATCTGAGCCGTCCGTTGGACTTGGCCAGCTATATAAAGGGGCATCCCCCCTTCATTTGTATCTCATTAGTTAGACACTAAGTTAGACAGTAGACATAGAGTAGAGGGACAACTTAGAAGTAGCTTAGTATAGATTGATAGTGTAGTTGAAGAAAAAGGAAAGTTTTCCTTTGAAAACTTTTGCAAGAGATTGTTGTGTAAAAATTTCATAATAGAAGATCTTTTCATTGATGGTGAGATTCGTCTTTGTTATGGATAGCTAGTGAGGTTTCTTCATCCCTTCTACTTCAAGTAGCATAGAGTAGCGTAATTTCATTTTTATGCAAGTAGATGTTAGCTGTGGAATGTGGTGTTTGATCTAAGCAAGCTTCGCTTATCCATGTTGATGATAGTGCAGCTTCAGTCATTCCTTCCAGCTCAGCCCTATTGAGGAAACATAAATTAAATGATAGCCCGTTGGCTATTTAATTTATATTCGTTGTTTTGTATTAACTTCATTTTATATTTTGATTATGGCCGACATGAGAAGATATGAATTCATCTTGATAGTCAAATCTTTTATTAGAAGACATTTAATATTTGTATATTAATTGAGGCCGACTTCCATATATGAAGAGACGCGATTTCACTTCTGGCCGACATCATTTATGAATTGTAATTGTGTTTATTCTGGCCGACCTCATGATATGAAGAGGTGCGACCTCTCTAAGTTGTATATATTCAAGATCATCCGTCCTTTGCAACATCATCAAGCAAGTTCGTTTTCTCTCCTTCATTCAAGTGCGAATCTTCTCCAAGAGCAGATTGCGAATTTCTGTAAGTGCAGATTTAGGTATCAAGGGAGGGCAGATTATTATCTGTTGTGCATCTAGTGTAGGTGCTGAATATTGGCCTTGTGATTGGCCTCATTGTAAAGAGAATTGTTGCCATTATTTATATATAAAAGAGAGATCTTTGTTGCTGGGTTTTTCTCCCTCAAGAGGAGGGTTTTCCCAGGGTATCTGGTGTGTTATTGTGTCTGATTTTTGAATTAATTTTCTGTGCATTACATCTGATCATGAAATTTAACAATCCATACCACTAGTGGGCTCACTGATGGTGTGTTCGCCTTGTGTGGTCAACTGGAAATGTTGTGGGCCTAACTTCAATCACAGTTTGAATGATGGTATGAGTCGTTGAGATGGTATCTTCATGTCAAGTGGTGGTTTGAACACCTTTAGTCATCTCCCTGAAGATTGCACCGACTCTGTGGAAGCTGTCCGAGGCGAGGCAAAGCGAAGTCTGGTTGAAGTTTGCTGGAGTTGAGCTCCATATCCCACACTTAGAATAGATTTAGACTCTCTAAACCCTGCAACCACTTTAAATTCAGTACTTTCTGGTTAGAATAGGAAACCCGTGCTTCATTGATAAATCTGTCGAACTGTGAAAACACCCTTCCTCTGTTGTTGAATAAATTCCGTAAGTCCCCTTGAAATACCAGCAAATCACATTGAGCCAACTAAGACTATTCGCATTCAAAGAACCTTGGAGTTGAACGCACGAACTCTCTCGCAATCTTAGCGTGCTGGATACTTTGATCAAGAGAGAATAGGGTAGCCGTTGGCGACTTTATTCTGCGTTGGTGCGGTCACAAAAAACACATCAACAGTTGGATACAATGTCTCCTCCGTTGGGAATTCGTTAGTCTACATAGGGCCAATAGGACAACAGTGAGTGCCTCCATTTGCACCCAACATTGTGGTTCCATTGCTAGGATCCAATTCAAATTCGCTTGCCTAGAGGAATGCTATCATGCCCTAATCTATGCTATTGGTATGTTATGAGGAATCTTTTCTTAAATTTGCATATCTCAAGTATGGTGAGTTACAAACTTAAAAATATAACCTCTTCCTTAAGTAATACATTAAATAATGTAACATTCATGCAGAGTTTGTGAAAATCCTTAATCTAGCATGGAGATTGTAGGTCATCAAGATCAATTTTGCAAGTATTTGTTGACTTAGTGAAGATTAAAGGTACCTTTACTAGTTATTTGATATTTTTCAATATGGGAGGAAAATATATTCAGTATGGTAAAGATCCATCAAACGCTTGTCCTAGAGAATTGATCTTTGAAAATAAAGGTTGAAATTCTTACTCATTGGTTGAATTTGAGGGAACATGAGTAGTCCTATGCAATTGCTCAACTAAGTTTGCTAATTAATTTTTATAAGCACATGTGGTCCAATGAAATTTTTTAATTAAGCAAAAAGGATAATGTAGACTCTTCTCCTCAGTTGTGGTTAAGCTGTGGGGATTGAAATTAGGCAGCCATTGCTTACTGAAAAATTTGTCACATGGCTGCACACATATACTTCCCTCCTTT
>VDFB02169473.1:0-10220 GCA_007258455.2 Sequoia sempervirens | reverse complement strand
GAATTTTTGAATGTCAAGTGTGCAAATAATTTGAAAGTGACCCTCTTTAGCCTATTAATGCAAATTTGTTAGGGTTTTTTGGGTATTTTTTAGGGTTTTTGAACCCATTTAATTCATTTTTTTCCTGAACAAAGCTTGTTTTGACCCATTTTTGTTGCCGTAAGCCTAAATTTGTGTCCCATAGGCTATTTTCCACTCCTGAATCATTGTTGAATCTTTTTCATGAGCTCAACCTAATTTTGCAATTTTTCTCTTTTGATCTCTCTGCAAGCAAGTAGTAGCAGCGTAATTCCTTCCATCAGCAATAGTAGCCATCCGAAAATCAAGAAATTTTAAATTTGGATCATGGCATATATTCTTTTTGAACTCGTCAGCAATGTAGTACCTCACTTCAAAGAAGGAAAAATGTAAACACCTAAAAGGTCCTAATTGGTACATGCATCTTATTTTGATTAACTAACACCATTTCTTCCTAAATCATTTCAAATTTATCACTAATTGAATAATCAACATTATTTCAATTAAATTTGAAAAATTTAGATATTAATCAAATACTAAATTTTATTGACTAATTCACCCTCTCCTAACTACTTCATCATATTTAATTAAATCAAATCATTTAATTAAATCCCCTTTTAATCCTCCCATTTGATTAAAATCAATCACATCAAATGTCACAATCTCCTAATTCACTCCAATTAATTAATTTTGGATTAATTAAATCCTAAATCAGCTTTCTAATCATCATTATTAATTCCTCCAACTTTTAACTATTCAAGATTTAAATCAACCCATGTTCAACTAACTAGGTTGCACATGAAAATAATTTCAATTAATTATTTAATTCATCTATTTTCCCTCACCAAGGAATATTCCTCTCAACAACCTCTCATTCAATTTCCCTCCAAAGGTTTTCAAAAACCTATCACATCCTCTTACATTTGCAATAAATTCTTTTACATCTTCTCAAATATCAAACAATTTCATTCAATTCCTCTTACACCATTTTCAAATTCTCAACCATAAACTTTTACTTTCCATCCCTCCACCAGCCACATTTCTGTAAAATATGCTCCAACTTCCTCTACTAGAATTGTTACACTTGGCACATTCTCATTGGCTCTCAATTTATCCCACATTCATCAATTTCCTCCATTCTTCAACCCTTGGATTCTATAAATAGAGGCATATTTTTCATAATATGCATCCACAACTAAGAGTATTGTCATTATAGGCATCTATTTCATAGTTATCATCACTCTTCATCATTTTCAAGCATTTTTAGCTAGATTATAGTCTTTTTTACACTTGGATCATCAACAAATCATCAAGCTTATCAAAGGGATTGGGAAAGGGCTTCTTTCCACATCAAAGGAGCACCACTCCCCCTATGGGATGGAGGTTTAGCTAGTTCTATTTAGATTACATGCTATATTATATTGATTTCTTGTTGTTTTCATGTTTTCTATTGAATTTGGATAGAGAATTTCATAGGGAACACTATATTGATCTTTCTAACATGTTTGACACTTGTTTGTTGATCTTTTGTTAGTTTGTGCAGGTTTGGTGTTCACACAAGGCAATAATCGTTTTGCCTCACACAGGTGAGCATTAATGGCATGATCTTTGTAGGAGTGATCAATTTGATCCTAGTGTGTGTGAACAATTAATGTCCTAAAATCATTGCAGATGATACATGGATTTTCATGTACCTGGGTAGTTAACGGTTATGATTTGGACACTAGTGGTCGATCATCTGCTCACTCGTGCGACTCTCGTTGAGCATTGATGATCAAATTGCTTGAAAAATGGGAGGTTGATTGCTTTTTTTTGCCATTGCAATCAAGAACTAAAATTCTCTGAGCCTATGAGAAGAGTGTTTTGCATTTGAGAAGTCTTATCCTCTGAAAATGAGCAAGTCAGTTTTTGTTGCATCACCAATGCGAAGGTCTCCAAGAATCAACTTACGGGGACCACACAGTAACACACCAGGGAATGAGCAGAACACACTAGGAATTGTATCAACTCTAAAGGAAGAATGTAAGAAGGATGCTCGTGGAAAAAGGTCCACGCGAGTTGTTGTGAGAAGAAACTACAAGTTAAGGAATTGAGTTGTGACCGAAGAGACAACAGAGGCTAAAGGAAAAGAGCCTATAGGGTTCATGAGAGGAATACGGAGGAAGATACGGTATGGTCGAGCTTCTTTGAGATGGCACAATTCTCCTATTGGCATCACTGATAGACCCTCAGATAGTGAAACAAAGATGGATTCTGGTTATCATCGTACCTCATGGTTTTAAATGAATTGGCAAACTCAGAGGAGGAGGTGATAGCAGTTTCCCAAATTTCAATGAAGACACCCAGTGGGCATACCTACTGGTTTGGATGCAAAGGAAGAAGATCTGGTAGTCTCTCCCCCAACCTCTTCAAAGAAATGAAGTGGGCGTGTGTACTATGGTTTTGGTTCTGGTGCTCGTTCTAGTTCTGGTTGAAAGAGTTGGTATCTAGGTTCTAATTTTTGTGTTGGTATTAATTTTGTTGTGGTGGTCGTTCTTGCACTCTCTGTGTATGTGGGTTGTTGTCTTTTGTGCTAACTCAAGATGCCTTTGGGTTGGTATTATGAAAAACTTTGGGCTCAATGTGGGTATGGAATGTAAAGGTTCATTGAGAGTTAACAGTGATTTTGGCAGCATCGGTCGGTTCTTCTTGTGCAAGTAGTGCGAATTTTGTTTCCCCTACTTGGAAAATTATTACAAGAAACCATTCGGGGAATATCTAAGATGCAGCTAATTTTTATTTTGAAATATAATTGCATTTGAGTCAGATGCTTGTTGCTCACTTGATCTATAAAAGGGGTTTTAGGGCTCATTGCAAGGGGTTTGATTTTTGATTCATATCATGGTCTAGGTAGAAGCTGAGTCTGGGAATGAATATACTGTAGAAAGCTTAATGAATAGAACAATAAATCATCTTGGGTATAGGTCCTATATGTAATAGCCTTGAATTAGTTTTATATAAGCTACATATATCAAAACAAATCTTAGTTCTGAAATGCATACTCTACTCTATAACTTTTTGCAAGTTATAAATGAAAATATCAAGGGTCTTTCCGTTTATCTTCAGTGGTTCAATTGAATGTATTTGGAGCCTAAATTTCATACAAAATTTTAGATTCCCCATGTCAAAAATGAATTTAACACCAGAAGTGCAGTTGAAAAATTTGCTTAAGTGGCTCACTTTGGAAAATCACAAAGTAGTGGTGCAATTTCAGGAAAATCACCTTTTAGATGTGTTTATCTAACATATGGGAGGTGTGCACACCAATTTTAGCCTAATATGATCAATTTTGACAAAGTTTCAGAGGTAGGATTGAAGGTTTTGAGAAAATCTGGTATCAGCACAGTGAAATTGTTAAAGTGGCCCACTTTGAAGGAAAATATTAAGCATCTGAAAAGATATTATGACAGACCAATTGGTGCTCTTGAATCTCCATATCTCAAGGTGTATCCATACCAATTTTCAGGGAATTTGGACATCATTTGTTATTTTTGCAAAATCAAAACCAAACTGATTTTGCACAGTTTTATGACTGCATTTCTAGAACAGCTGCAAAGTGGTCAAGTTTGATTTTTAATATTTTTCCAAGGAAGAGGATTTATGAAAAACCCACTTGCCTAAATGTTCATGTGACCTAAAGGAACCAATCCTCCAATTTACAGATTCTCAAAATCACGTTTGATATTTTTCCAAAGGGGCAAAGTGGCAAGTTTTAGTTCAGTTTAAACAGTTGTAAAAATGGTTGAATAAGCAACTTCGATTGTGAACAAATTTCAATCCCAATAACTTCATGCCAAATCATTTCACAATCTTTCTCCCCTATCATGGCTCAACATACTAGTACATTTTCATGGATTTTCAACATCATTTGATCGGTTTTCAAAAGCCATTTTGGAGGCTATTTGATCCATTTCAGTCACTGCACAAAATGTAAAAGAGCAAATTTATGGTGACTACCTAAGTTTTGAAAGCATTTCAGATTTTGATGAGATGATTATGAAAAAGAAGGTTCAGTAATGTGAATAAAGCATTCAATTCACATAGAGTTGGCATTATGCCCAATCTTGTCAAAAATCTCTTATAAAAGACCTTGCAGTGAAGGTAAGAAAGATAAAAAATGTATGAGCAAATGCTAGAAAAGGTAGTAACTTTTTCATCCATAGGTACTTCAAAATTGGTGAAACTTGTGAAGCACTTTAAATAAATGAAGGAATATAAGCCTTTGAAAGAGGAAATAAAGTCAACAATGCAAGGAATTCTTTTATACACAGGTCACAAATTTTTCAATGTGCCTCTGTCTGTCAAAGAGAACTGTTACATCGAAGACAAACTGGGAATGGGGAAATAAGGCAGTGAGAAACTTTAATAAGAAACATAATACAACCATATGAAGTCACATAAAGATAGCGGACTAATCTTGGGTGGCACTATCTTGGTAGTCAATAATTTAAATGAGATGATTGTATCAAAGTAAACATAGAAAATCTTAAACCCAAAAAATTAAGAAGAGAACAAGCACTCAGGATGATATCAGAGGAGGAATGGCAATACACAAAGCCTTCACAAAGTCTTTAGATCACTATGAGAAGTGTTAGTAGAGAGCACATCAAGGAAATTCCATTTTATGCATCGAACATACAACAGGCCTATGCGGGTATCTCAAATATCAAAGAATATAATGTTAGAAAGGAACCAAATATTATTCCCCTTTTGGATGAAAAGGAAACACATTGAACTCACCTAAGAACAATATGAAGATAAAGATATGAGCAAAATGTTCTCAGGGAATTCACAGGATTTTGAACCAAATCAGGGATTGCTCATACCAAGATTTACACCGGGCATATCATAGGACATAAGGAGCCAAGTCAGATTCATTTGAAGAGAAAAATATCATTATTGGAGAAAGGAAGTAAGGGGATATCCAAAATGAATATATCTCTCTTTATGTCAAAACAAGAGATTGTTTTCTCACAATTGGGCAAGCCACTAAAAGGTTCAACTCTGCCTAAGAGAACGAAATGAAACATTGTGAAGGTCATGATATGGATCTTAATAAAATATCACTGATTAAAGGAAACAAATGAGAATAGTGAGTAGACACTAGGTTGTGGTATTTATCAGCTAAGACAACAATTTGATTTGTTCTGATAAATGTTTTGTCATTGCAATTTACTCCAGCGCCTTTATAGTGTCAGATTTTTTGAGACAAAGTTGTTCTGTAGGAGGTGATTATGAAGGGGACGTTAGTGCTTGAAAAACATCTATGATGGTATTATGGAAGTCTTAGATTGAAGATGCTGGGAATATTGTTTTCTTTGAATAAAATCAAGCTGATAAAAAATATGCAATACTATTAATTCTCTTAAGCTATCTGCCTATACAAGTGCAGATCACCACATTTTAGAAGGGAATGAGGCTTTCGGTGTGGGTGATGATTTCAAGCTCATAGAAATCATGTGAAAGGATTCAATGATGATATTTGGCCAGAGGGTGCATTGTACAATATAAATTTAGAAGAAATATGCGAGTAATTCATGAACTCAATGCCATGAATGAATGTGAAGAGATCCAATATGCAGTGATGAACAAAAAGTAGGAAACCCTAAATCCATCAGAGTAACATCTATTATCAGAGTGAATTGGTCAGGTCTCTCCAACCGTATTGGTCACACCAATGAGAAATTTTTGGAGAGAATGCTCAATTCTTCGGTGAGAGAAAGGAAATCGGAGTGAAGTTTTTAAACTATGTCGACCATGCAAGTCATATCAATGGAACTTCATCAGTGAAAGAAATAAAATCGATGGAAAAAATATAGGTCCCTTCAATGATACAAGTCACAACAAAAAGTTTGAGGGCAGGAATAAATATTAAAATAAGTGGCGTTGGTGCAATGTGGGTGAAGATTGAAAGGATATTTAAATATTGAAATTGCAGAGTAATAAAGTAATAACTTGTTTAATAAAGGTAAGGGTGAATATTTTCTTCAAGAGATAAAATATTTTCACTAAAATATGAAATAGGCAAGGGGAGTTATAAGGTGAATAATTCTACCCACAAATGTATAGGGGGTTAAGTATTGTAAAATATTTACGCAAGGAGGTGGGATATTTTCGCCAACAGGATTAAAAAGATGAATAATTATCTTACCAAAGGAATATCTTATTAAATTGAAATGAACAGGAGATTTTCCAGCAAAGGAATTAGAATTTTTTGCAAAATGATTTTCATAGGAACGCAAATATGAGGAGCTAAAGTCAATTATTTAATCTATGGAAGGTTAATTGATTATTTTGCCCGAGATGATGAAATATTTAATTTTCCAAAATGGCAATTAATTAAATATTTTATTTTCATGAAAAAATATTGAAAAGTTGCACTGGAACAAATGAGGGGTCATTATTCTAAAATGTGTATTGTATATATGTACAGTAAAATCATAAAAAAAGATGAGATTTAGGAGAAATAAGGAGTAGATTAGGTAGTTGGATAGGGTGAACTATTTCCGAAATAATACATCATATTGTATATTGTAAAATCTTTTCAAATTATATAATGGAGAGGAATGCATAAATTTGGTGAAATCCTTTATTGGTGTTCAGTTGTTGTAATGCAATTATTTATATTTTTATCTAGTTGTCTCCAACTTGAGGTCTTTTAATCATTTAAATCAGTATATCAAGTATATTTCTGATTTATCAAAATGCATTCTTATTTTGTGTGAATTAATCAATTGGTTTCTGCAAGTTAGATTTAAATTCTTTTGGATGAATCATAGTGATTTAAAGATTTCTTTTGGATAATTGAAGAAGAACCTGGTAAGAAAATATTCCAGCACAATTTATGCAAGTCATAAATCTAGTGAAGTTTTATGCCAATCATAGAACCTCATTCTCAAAGTGCATAGCAACTATAGTTAAGCCAAAAAAGGGAAACACATATCATTTACCTCTTGACTCCATTAGCCCAACAAAAGTAGGCACTGGTCACACCAATTCCATTTTAGAATTTTATAAAATATTATTCAAGCATTCACATCTCACATTTTAGTAGGAGTAGTTAGCAAGCTTTCATCTATTACCCTTTGTGCCATCGTAATAGACCCATCAAGTTAATCAAGTCACACAACTTTAAGTCTGCCTCATTCACACAGGTATACCTACCTAGGTCTAGCAGCACCTGAAGAGAAGAAGGTTCAAACCATTTGGCCTTGTTTGTTACCCTAAAACGTACCAAGAGTCTGGTAACCTCTTGAGGTATTTTTCCTGCATTTTTGAGAGCTAACAGTATCACTCCTCAATTGTATTCGAGGAGAATCTTCTCAATTCTAGAACACTGTGGTAACTGTTGTTTTAAACTATCTCTATTTAGAAAATGAGAATGAGAATTAGAAATTTTAAATAAATATAATTTCTCTGGTGGAATGGATTCATTTATTATATTTTATTCAAATGATGCATTTTAACAAGTTTTGGATGTACATTTTAATTCATGAGTAATAAATATAAGTTGTATTTAGTAACTTTTGTTAGTAATGGGTATTGTAAGTAAGTGTCATTACGTACCTTAGAGAATGTATGTGTTAGTATAGTTTACTTTACTTGTTTAATTACACTTTTAAGAAAAAAATTGTTCACAAATGGCGTGTGTGGAGATTCCTAGGGTTTTGCTGGGTGGGCATGGCATTTAGTAGCCCTGGGATGAGGAATCCAAAACATAAGCCAAGATATGGACTTAACACCCCAACAATAACAGTAAATCTAGCTCTATTGGTTTCCATATTACATGAAATGACCAAATAGTTCAAAGTGGGATTATAAATTAGTTTACTTGTTAAATATAGAGAACATTGATTATGTCTTCTCTTTCATTAGAAGTTGTAAAGATTCCTATAAACAAAAATACAATCTAATAACAAAGTAAAATAAACTATTTTAATAATATTTGAGATAATAAATATACAATTAACAACTAAATATTATCATAAATTTTCATTAAGAATTATCACATTGGAAGGAACTAATAATTGTATGCCTCACTCTTAAATATAAGTAGAATCTCAATTCCCACTATTAACCACATTTAATCATATAAAAAATAGTCAATTCAAACACATACAAGAAAATTAAATAAATAACATGCATAATAACATCATGCATATTGGAAGAAACTAATAATTACTCCCCTCACTCCTAAATATAAGTAAAATATCAATTCCCACAATCGATCACATATAGTGGTATAAAACAATAATCCATTCAAATACATACATGCAAGCTATACACACAATTACACAATTTTTAGAACACTTTTGTTTTATTCTGTTGAACTATGAAGATATAACAAAATTGACAAGAGCAAGACTATTCTAGTACATATCATGTGGTAAGCGTGGTGTGGGGATTGCATATAAGTCCATGGCCTTCTTCAATGTCAATCCAAACTCATCACTCATGTGGAGCTGCTCTTCAGTGATTTCATGAGGAAGTGCCCAATCGAATGAATGAATTAGTGAAGCCAAGACTAGGTTAACCATTTGACTTGCTAATGGAAACCCCACACACATCCTTCTGCCTGCTCCAAATGGAATCAACTCAAAATCTTGTCCTTTGTAATCCATTTTACTATTCTCACCCTCCAAAAAAAAAATTGGACTAAATTTGGATGGCTCTTTCCAGACTGTAGGGTCCCTTCCAATCCCCCACACATTCACGATCACCTATGTGTGTTTGGGTATCAGATATCCTGCAACTTCACAGCTGCTTTCAGCTCTGTGGGGGATCATAAGAGGCCTTGGAAAATGCATTCTCAATACTTCTTTAACTACTACATGAAAGTAAGGCAGTTTGTCTATGTCAAATTCTTCGACTATTTAGTTGAGACCAACTATCTCTTTTAATTCTTCTTGGACTCGCTACATTGTTTAGGGACTATGAAGGAGTTCTTCCATTGCCCATTCTATCATGGTAATTGTGGAGTCACTACGAGCTACAAACAGTTCCTGCCAAATAAAAACAGTAAAGTGTAATTCTATGAAGATAATAAAATTAGAATTTTTTTAGTCAAATTCATTGATTCATATTTTATGAGTAGTGTTTACATAAATCTATCTTTTATTAGAATGAATGGTCCACTTAACACTCATTACATCTAATTGACATTCACAAGAATAAAACATCCAAACTTTCTAACCACTACCTACTCATATAAAGTTGAACATTGATAGAAATATCATAATCAGACACGCTACAGAAAAGACCGCCTTCTTATACAAGACCTTTGTTAAATATGACATGTATAAAAGTACGTAAGTTTTAAAAAAAAAATTAAGAACTCAAGCCAGAGCTAAAGGTTACACGGAAAGGACATAAGCCAACTAAGATTATTTCTGGGTATACAGGTCATGGTCAATGTTCAAATCAAGATGTTGCAGACAAACTAGGCAAGGAAAAGAATATTATAAATTAAGCCACTCAGAGCTGAGGGCTACTGTAAAAATATATAATGCAAAGAAAGTTATGATTATGCAAGCTCGATCTTACTATAATTTAGAAACTATTCGCTTAGCAGACTCTATTATGAATTCAAATATACATGTTGGTAAACATCATATGGTTTTGGTTCTATAAAAGTTTAAACACAAACAAAATCAGAATGTTCTGGCTGTTTGAGCTCTCTACTAGTTAATTAAGGATGCAAGCCAAAGAATATGGTTATTATAAAAAAAAGTTAAATGGGATTTTAACTTCTTTTCTTTTGATGAATCATTAAATGTGAAATGTTGATTTTAAAAGTAGAAACAATTTCTTGAATTCAGGTTGAAAATTAATAGCAACTAAATACGACATTCCAAAATAAGAGGAAATAATGGTAAAAGGTTGTTTTTCGGCAAGTAAAGGATAATCCTCAAAACCATGGGAAATGGGAAATGAAAAATTCAAGCCAGAGGTAAGATACATAAGCTATACTTATGCAGACACCTTCTTGAATCTGCAAGTTTAATTTGCAGGTTCAAACAAGTGTCTACATAATATACAATGAATTAAAAGGTCGCAATGAATTATGCAAACAAAAGCCAAATGCTACCATTAAAGATTGTTTTGAAGTATGCAATCTAGGGCTGTAGCAGAAAACAAATAAATCATTGTGTAAAGGAGGCATT
>VDFB02169472.1:0-22985 GCA_007258455.2 Sequoia sempervirens | reverse complement strand
AATATTTTATATTATTTTGGTATAATGAAATTTATTACATCCTGTTAAAAAATATCTTTTAATAAAATAGAATATTAGAACAAGTTAAACAATAGAAAAAAATACATCTTAAATTAAAATAAAAGAAATAGATTAAAGGTAAAAATATAAGAATAAAAATTATTTTTAATAGTCATTTCAACATGTGAAAATAAATAATAGAAACATTTTTTTAAAATTATAATCTATTTAATTGTTGATAGGATACCTTTAAATGACAGTTATATTTATTTAAAAAATATATAATAAGAATAATTATGACAATATTTAATGGATGTATAAAAGAATGATAACAAGAAATATTTTTGAATTAGAAATCAATTTTAAATATATAGATTTTATTACAATTAATTTATAAATATTCTTATTGTTATTATATTATTTTATACAATTAATTATAAATATTCTTATTTTTATTATATTATTTATATAGATTTGTGAATAATATAAATCATGCATTTTAATCATCATCACTCTCAAATTGCTCCCTTAACCAGCGGATACCATCTAAAAGGAGTTCTCTCAAGGACACCTGATTTGTGATGTGACGAGGCAACTCTTCCAATCGCTCGCAGTTGGAAAGGTTTAAATGCTCAAGCTTCATCATGTTGTCTAGAATGTCCGACTCTAAGGTGGGTTTAGAACATCCCTGTAAGAGGTGTTGTAGGAGTGTGAGCTACTTAAAAGAGACTGGCAGCCTCTTCAATTCCTCACAATTGGACAAATCAAGATGCCTCAGGTTTGCCAAATGGCCAAAACTGCTGGATAATGATGATAGCTCTTAACACCCAGATAACTCCAGGTGCTCCAATGATTGGAGAAGGAAAAATTCTTTTGGTAGGCTTGTCATATTGTTCCAAAATTTGTTACTCAAAACTAGTTTCTTCAAATCCCTGAGACATCCTATTGACTTTGGAAACCTTTGGAAACTATAGCATTTAGAAATAACCAAGTCTCTTAACTGCATAGGAGCCTGCAGCAAATTATCCATGAGATGGATGGTAAACATATATTTACATATATAAAGCTTTAAGCAGTTTAAAAGAAGACACATCACTGTCAGTCTGGTGCAGGAGCACCATTCAAAGGTGTTAATCCATTTAAGTTTCTAAGGTCTAGGCTATAAATTTTTGGATGAGTTAGTATTAAAATAAGGTCTATGAGACCATTTTATTATGTATTTAGTCATTTTTTAGTCATTTTAGGTGTTTTTGGGGATACTTCGTTTGACATTTGCAAAAAATTGCATTTTGTTTTGGCAGAGTTGTAAAGTTGTTTTTTGAGGGAATATGAACAGTTATGGAGTTTAAAAGGCAGTTAGATGCGTTGGGAAAGTTAGTTTGGAATGGAAACAGTATAAATGTGATGTGAAAGCTCGAATAGAGGTTGATCTCAGAGATTGGAAGCAAAACAAATAAAGAATATCCCTGATTTTTAGTGATTTTCTGTGTTCTCTTTCTTTGTCAATGACTGTATGGCCCGTACAGTAATCTTTTGAATCTAATTGTTTGGGGCAGAGTTGTAAATTGTTTTAAACTTTCATTTGTTTCATTTTTTGAAGGCCCCTCATCAAGTTTTGTGCTTTTATTTGGCAGATTTCTCAGACCTGGTCTGAAACAGGGTATTTGCAAGTTTTGTAAGTTTCAATTATGAATTAACTCCATCCCACCTACTGTGAAACTTGTAACTCGGTGGGATGGATAGGAGATAGTAGGTTTTGGTGTGGAGATGGTGAATTGGTAAAGGGGAGGTCTGAAAATAAGTTGGGTGTGAAGCCCTTTGTTAGAAACTTGTGTTTTCCTTATGAAAAATGAGGTTTTAGTGAGCCAAGTTGAGCATTTGAATTGGGCAGCATGGGTTTATGAAGGATTAAGCGTAAGCAGGGTATTTTAAACTGGTTTGAGCAATTGATAAGTTTTGGTTTGATTGGGAAGTGCTAATTTCAATAAACCCCTAGGGTTTAGGCTAAAAATGAGGGTTTTATGCTTTACCATTTGTACAGTGGTATGTCTGAGATTTGATTGTGGATTCTGAGGTTTTAACACATTAGAATTGCTGCCTCAAGAGTTGGTAGAGTTTGAACAAGTCTAGAGAGTGGTTCCTTGGCAAAAATGGACTACTTTGAGGCCTAAGAAGTGAGAAATCCCTATTTGGAGCAAGTTGTCACAAAACAACCATTGGTGAATTGATGTTATGTGGTTATGCTCTATAATGGGTCCCTGATTTGAGTGGAATTGTGGATTGTAAGGAGGCGTTAGTGAAAAGATACCCAATTGAGAGGATTCCCTATCCTACAAGGGAAGGAGTTGGTTTGGTGAAGTGGTGAAATTTTGATGAGTTTGTGATCTGACAATTGTGTTTGCAGATTGGAATTGTGTGTTTGTGTGTTGCAGGCCTCCCCCTATTGTATCACAGTCTCACACAGTTCTTCTAAGAAATTCTTAGAAAACTCTTTTTCGTAGAGTTCTAAAATCCTCAATTTTTTCAATGGACCTAGTGAAACCAAACTGTTATGACCAAAGTCAAATCAACGAATCCATACTAGATCTTTAGATATATCAGAAATCACTTGTTTAAAATAATTTCCTCTAACATGAAAAAATTTAAATCCAAGCAAAGAGGGTGTGAGAGTACAAGATCCTCTATTTGTGTTAACTATGATCTCCCTGTCCTGGGTGCATAGAGAAAACTCCTCAACCTCGCTCGTGCATCTAGTGGTTGTAGCCATTATTCCTTGAATGTCAATTCTCTTTTAAATAGAAAAAGAAATAAAACAATAAATTATTGAAACATTAAACTTACCGGAGACAAGAATCAAACAGATACAAATAGATAAAGAAGGTTGGCACAACATTGTTTACAGAGACAACCAAAAAAGTATTAATTTTACCTGAGTTTCATTATCAACATTAATAATCTGATGGGTAGACCAGAGATGGTAGGGTGACTGATGATTTGCAATTTCTCTTCCCAAATCTCTTAAATGATCATGCATTTGTATGCAGTCACTATCATCAAGTTCAATGAAACACTTATTCAAAAGTCTTTCACAACTATGCAAACCACTCCAACCTAATCCATCCCAAGCTGCAATGGCTAAATTTTTCTTCTCTCCAATGAAGAAACATGCAGTATCTAAGAATATATGCTTCTCTTCATCATCTAGAGCATCATAACTTTTTTTTAGTCTATCTTTGATATCTTTGTGTAGTATCCTAGAGATCTTGTGCAATTGAGTCTTCCAATAATCTCTGCTAGATTCATCATATAATTGTGCTCCAAAAATCCTTAAAGATAATGGTAATCCATTGCAAACATTTAGGAAGTTTTCGACCAAATCTTCAAACTCTAAGAGTGGAGTAGGCTTCAAGAAAGCATGCCAACAAAATAGTTGTTTGGCATGGTCGATCTAATAATTTCATTTTATAAATACATGAGATGCCGCAATCTTGAAGGACTTCAAGTTCTCTTGTAGTAACTACAATCAAACCACCCCATCCAAGACTGTCCTTATTAGACACTAGAGCATCTAATTGATCTTCATTATCCACATCATCTAGAACGATTAGCACTCTAACAGATCTCAAACGGTTGGCAAGAATTCCCTTCCCTTCTACTATATTGTCAACTGATATACCTTGGAGACCAAGGTCCTATAAGAGTTCTTCTGTTTATTATGCAATACACTTTTTGAAGCAGCATCTCTAACATCAAAGATAAAACTAGACTTTTCCATAGTTGTGTATTTTTTTTTTATAACTGTTTGGCAAGAGTGGTTTTGCCAGAACCACCATGCCCCAAATTCCCACAATTTGTGCTGTCTGGGAGCTTTCTCCAGATTGAAAGATTGAAGTGTTGTCCTTTCAAAATCTATGACAACTTCATCCAGACCAATTGGATGTTTGGCAATCACAAAAGGTACATTTTTTATTATTTTCAAAATACGATTAATGATACTCTTGAGCAGGCTCCCCTCGTCACTAAACATATAAAACAACAACACGAAACGGAACAAACATTACTTAACATGACGTGCACTGAAAGTTAAAGAAATAGCAAAAATACACCAGATGCAGAATATGATAAGAAAAAGGGTAATTGCTGGAGATAGGATATTTGGTACCCACTTTTCATTATGAATAATGCCACTGACATTATATGAAACATTGTTGAGCGCGTTCTTCCATTCTTGAAGTTTTTCTGAGCTATACCTACCCTTCTTTTTCGTGCTCTAAAAATGCATGACCATATACTCCTTTTGCATATCGGACGTCATCAGGTTGAACATTGTAGAAAATAGGAACAATTGCAGTGCATGTTTTAAGCATAAATGAAAGCTCTGCCAAACACCATGGAGATTGTCCATACCTCGGAGAAAGTATAGCTATATGAAGCGAAGCCCTGCCCATTACTTCTTCTCTTTCTGCAGGCAAAAAATCCCCCATTTCAAGCTCTTGGCAATCAAGAAAAACCCTCAATCCCATGTCATTGAGGGTATTATAAAGATCGGTGGCGAGTGTCTTTTTTGCATCAGGGGCACGATGATTAATAAATATATCATAGGGTAGCTTTCTCTCCGGCATTCTTGATCTATCAGAAGTAGAAGGAGATGGTGTAACTTGTTCAAAAGCATGTGTAGTGGATGGAGATAGTGAGATCCCTTGACAATCATTTCTAACCCGAGTACAAGAGGTAGATGTAAATGGCGCAGAATGGGATTGAATTGAACAGAGAGAAAGTAAGAAAGAACACCAGTTAAAACAGGATGAAAACAGGGTTCCCACTGAGGGTGTAGCAGACGTAGATGGAGATGTAACAATTTCTTCAAATGCATTTGTAGGCTCATTCTCTGGTTGACATGCAGTATTAGAAGTAAAGGTAGAAGTAAATGCCATGGAGCTGGATTTGCACTTTGACAGGAAGAAATAATAAAAAATAAAATGGAATGGAAGTGGTCTTTTTGAGGATGTGAAGTGCTAAATATTTGTAAGAGGATGGAGTAATGATTTAAAGATAAGAAGTGACCAAACTGGTATATTGACCGGCTGACAAGATTGTGTTTCCTGGAAGAAATGCAGAGTGTTGTACAACCGCAAAAGCCAACTACACCACAGTATGCAATGCTTAAAATGGTTTTCCTGGAAAACCGTGTGGGAGGAATCCTATGTGACTATCACGATCACGATCACGGGGAGACACATCACACAAGATCATGAGGATTGTAGGCCCACTTTCTACAAGAAAGCATGGATTATGATCAGGGTATGCCCACAACAGAGGTGGTGTTCACTTTAAAATAATTAAAAGACATAACGTAATCCGATTGTCTAGATTTTCACTTTATTTCGTCCACACTAATCTTTACGCTTATTTACATTTGTGTTTCTATGTAGATATCTCAAAATGACAATTTCTCTATATACAGGTAGGCTTAAAGAGCGCACTTTAAGTTTTTGATCACTTGGGTGGTTCATGTGGGATCCTCGTAGTCCTGCTTTTCCACTTTATCAAGGCAAGCAGAGTCCATGCCAAGACCACTTTATCAAAGGCAAGCTGAAATTTTGAGGCAAGAAGGGTCCGTGTCGAAGGCCACTTTCTAGATGTTTTTTGAGCAGCGGCAGGGGACGATGGGTGATCTCCCCTACACTACCTCTGTTATTATGGCAGGTGTCTTAATGTTCAAGAATCCAAACAATGAACCTACTATTGGGGATGAGGGCAATGTGATCCAATTAATGTAGAGTTGGAATATTGGTGGAAGTAGACAACATACTGTATCTAGGAAGGTTTGAATTATATTTTTTTCAATCATGTTCATGAATTTGATGATGTGTTTTTTAATTATAAAATGAGTAGAGAAACAAAATAAAGTCATAAAATAAAGAACAAAATCAGAAACACGAATTTATAGTGGTTCGGTAATTACCTACATCGACTTTTAAGCAAGGAATAACTCTATTAATCAATCACCAATAATACTACAATACATCACTATTAATCAATCACCAATAATACTACAATACATCATGCATGGACTGCACATATATTAATACACTCATATTCAACTGTGAACTGAAGAGTTGGGAGGAGATGAAGGGTCGAATGACCATTGGGTTTCACATCCCAACAATCTCCCCCATGAATTTCAACCAGTACAACCATGCATTGCACGTCATCCCCTGCATTTCCCCTTCGAACTCACACTACAACTAGGCCCATCGAAGATTTTAGTTTTGCTAATGATTGCTCACAAACACAACGAATCAGTCTTCTCCATGTCAAATTGGAGTCAACAATTTGCTCATTTTGGACCATCTCTTTTTCAATAATCTAGTCTTGCACCATCAACAACTCTCTTTAGATGCTTTTGTTCTTCCTATGTCTCAAGCCTATTAGCATTGCTCCAGTCCTGTCGTATATACCAAACTCCAGGTGTATCTCTAAGCTTTTCTGCTATATCCAGCTCATGGTCCAGGAAAGCCCCTTTGATGCTAGGAATGTTGTACTTAGCCAAGTCCACCTTTGTCACTTCCCTAAAAGCCTCTGGATCCAACATAAAGTCCCTTGGCATAACATATGCGGATGCCCCTTTGATCAAGGCATATGGTATCCCCCTGTGTTTTGTGAGCTCATAAAACTTTGGGTCAATTTTGCAGTTTATCTTAGCTATGTACGTGGCGTCAACGCTGTATTTAGACTTTTCTGATGGTACTCCCTGAGTGTAAAGACCTAGTTCCCTACAATATCTCTAGACCTTGTACCTGTGTGTCTGCTATTCCTATGCCCATGGTGTTGCCTTTTAGTTACTCTGTCTCTTGCTCTAATCCCAGATCCCTGACTTAGCCCAGTAAAGACCTAGTGCACTCCAACTCCCTTGAAGTCTCATCAAGGTGTGCTTCTCATCGATAGCAGTGAAGGCTTTGTTCCTTGAAATTGTCCATGAGTTCATACCCCGAGATTTTGTTGGGAAAGCCTGGAAAGTTTTCGACATCAGTGGTAGTGGTGAGTTGCCTGACGACGACAATGCCATTCAGGGACTGGGTATGTGTGTGGCCATCATCAACAGTCAGTTGAAGATATGTCACAACTTCCTTCATGAGTTTTGGCTCATCCTTACTGACAGCAAACATCATCTTATTCACACCAGATAGAGATAAGCAACCATCTGTAGAATTACTTGCAATCAAATTTTGATTAGATTCCAAAAGGTTAAGAAATTTCCCAATGACGTTGCCCGCAAGAAGGAGATCATCTGTAGAATTCTTGCAATCATTCCAAAAGGTTAAGAAATTTCCCAATGACGTGCCCGCAAGAAGGTCCTTGGGTTCATCTTTCCCATCAGGTAGGTCCTCCTCTACACCAACAGGCCTAACCAACTCAAGCTTTTGCAATGCCATTTCCAGCTTCCAATAAGAGATCCGCAATTGGCTTGGGCATGGGATTTTCTTTTGGAGCCCATGATACTTCCCCATCACATGGGGATTCATTCTCCTCCAAAACAATCTGTGAGAGCATTTCAGACCTTCCCTCATTGTGTTCCTCTACCCCTTCTTCATCTCTTGCTTTCTTTCTCCTTTTGGATCACTGCCTTATTCTACGTTTATTGCTCTTCTTCAAATTGTCATACTCCTCATAATAAATAATATCATCAGTCTTGCAAATAACACTTTCTTCTTTGTGTTGCCCAATCATCTTCTACCTGAGGCACCCTATCCTCAAACCAATATCATCATCGGGAGCCCCATCAACTCCTCTTCTGCGATCACTACTAGATTCCAACATGCCTATGAACTCCTCCATAAAAAAAAATAGTTTCAACATCTAATTCATCTAGAAACTTCATTTGAGCAGCCCCAAAATCAAATGATGGCGAATCTTCAGTAGGATGAACAACTTCATCATAAAATTCTCTAGAGCCATAGGACCAAGACATGAGAGCTCGGGCCCAATCATCCAAAGCTACTATGTCCATTTTTGAAAATTCTTCATGATTTCCAAACAACTTTTCCACCAAACCTCTGATACCAATTGTTAATTATAAAACAAGCAAAGAATCAGAATAAAAACAAAAAATAAAGAACAAAATTAGAGACACAAATTTATAATGGTTCGACAATTGCCTACATCCACTCTCAAGAGGGAATAACTCTATTAATCAATCACCAATAATACAACTCAATACATGGACTACACACATGTATTAATACACTCATATTCAACTATGAACTGAAGAGTTGGGAGGAGATGAAAGGTCAAATGACCCTTAGGCTTCACATCCCAACAATGTTGTATTGTTATAGGAGTGGGAATTTAATTATCCATGGTTTCAAAATGTTTAAAATATTGTTAGCTTTTATAGAGCAATGTGAGAAGCTGGTTTGTTCAAAAACTTACTAGCTTGTAATGCTCGTGCTAAGAGGATTTTTAATCACCAATTTTACATGTTCCATTATGAAAATCATTTATTATCATTAATGAGTCTTTTTACATGTTGATCTTTTCATTTATAAGAGAGACAATGATAGAAGGAGGATAAGAGCAACTCATAGATGAGTTACTAAGCTTAAAGGTGGAGGAAAAAAAGCAAGGGTGTTGGGAGTAGAGAGAATCCTACAAAATGAAAAATGAAATACTAAAATCAATTGCAAAAGAAATACTCTTGAACCTATATTCATATGTGATCTGCAAGCACCAAGAAAACACATCCATACAACTACCAAAGGTTTAATTGACATCTTAAAGATAAAGCTTAAGGTGTCCTCAAAATACTCAGCACAAGGAAGAAGTTCAATCATGCATAAAATGATCAATTTCAGGTGTAATGCAATAAGGGTTACTCATGTGATCGAAATGTGTACAATTCTCATCTACTAAATCTGAATGGCTGCATGCACATAGAACACATGCAAAACTTATAATGTTAGGATACATTCCAAAATGCTTCATTAATTCAAACATTTTGAGAGCATCCTTGCAAAATTTATTTTGTGCATATCTTGAAAATATCTCATTTCATGAGACCACATTTCTTTGAGATATTTTGTTAAACAGTTCACATGCCTTGTGTATGCTTCCACAGTTTCCATTAAAAAACTACCCAAACATTTCCAACTATAATATATGACAAAAATCCCCCTCCCATGGATGTCCATATTGTGTTCCAGAGCTCCCATTGAGAATGCTGCAACTACCAATTTCATTTGCTTCTAAATCTTTGTCAACAAATCCATTTTGTCCATATCCTGCAACCATGGCATTCCGTGAAACCAAATTTCTTTTTGATGCACATTGTCAAACAGTTCGTGTGCTTTGTGTATGTTTCCACAATTTGAATACATATCTACCAAGCGGTTATAACTACAAAATCTGACAAATTTCCTCTATCCTTTATGCTTTGATGGATGTCCATACCCTATTCCAAAGCTCCCATTCGGCACAGGCTGCGAGGATGTTGGCAAAGGTTGTAAAGTTTTGATTTGCGCTTGCCAACTGCATTTGCTTAAAAGTTTCTAAAGCCTTTTCAACAAATCCATTTTGTGAATATCCTGCAATCAGGGCATTCTATGAGAGCACATTTCTTGGAGCATTCTGTCAAACAGTTCACGTGCCTTATCCATGCTTCCACATTTTGCATACATGACTACCAGGTCAGTAGCAAAATTCTTCTTTTCTTTATGCTGTGATGGATGTCCATACCCCGTTCCAAAGCTCCCATTTTGGCACAAGCAGGGAATATGCTGGCAAAGATGGCAGAGTCTGGCTTTACATCCAGGAATTACACTTGATTAAAAGTTTCTAAATCCTTTTCAACAAATACATATTGTGCATATGCTGGTAAAGCTGTGAGGCCACCCACTCGGCGTTACCTGCCAGCAGTCTGATTATCAGTTTAGCTAACTGTTGCAGATCACAGTATACCAGCGGCTGGCTTCACTAACCGGCTATCTTGTCTGCCGCTGCCTGTTACAAGTAAGGTTGCCTTCCTGCTGGCCGCGATAGCCAGGCCAATCCGTCATCAAACAGGTGTTCCATATTAATCATCGAGTTTTTTTAATTCTGTTTTGACAGTTTTATTTTAGGCTAGTTTCCTGTTTGAAAAGTTAGATCCAACAGTTTAACTACTTTGTCTCTGCTTTTTAATGTATTCTGTTTGTTCAGATTGAATACAAATTTACTGTTTTTTTTTTGGTTATTCGTTCTGGCCTAGCGGTGGTATCAGAGCACCCAGGCTTTATATGTATTTCCCAGTCAAATTCTGAATTCATAAATTTCAAATACCATGAAAATTTTCAGTTTAAAAAAAGGTTTGTCTTCTCTCTTAACTGTCCAAAGAGTGTCTTCTATAGAAATTGCTTAAGAAGACAAGGAAAATATTAAGGTGAAATCTATTTTCTGTTATTTATTTCTTGTCAAAGAGATTCTTTATTTTGTTTTTTAAATTCACATTTAAGTAAGAAAAATTAAGTAGTTTTGATTCTACAAATTGTACAAGTTGTATGCATTTTTGTTTTCAATTCACAATCAGTCTGTTAGATCAATGATGGGTAAACATTAACTGAAAAAGATAGTTGGATAGAATGGTATAGAAAAATAGAAAATACCTTCATTTTCAATGATCTATGGTACGGGGTCGGGAGGTCTAATTCGATTGGCTAAAGAATCTTGTTGCAGGCAAGGTCTAGTCTCCCGCAATCTTAAAAAAATGGGCTATTGCTTGTTTTACATTCTGGGCAACCCTTCTATTTGTATTTTTTCGCATTGACTCAATATATATATATATATATATATGATCTATGGTGTAATATTTCTGATGAAGATGTCCAAAAAATGATGTATGGTGTAATATTTCTGATGAAGATGTCCAAAAAAGATCTATAGTACAATATTTTTGATGAAGATGTCCAAAAAATGATCTATGGTGTAATATTTCTGATAAAGATGTCAAAAAAGTGATCTATGGTGTAATATTTCTGATGAAGATGTCTAACCTGCAATATCTATTGCTGCAAAAAAGTAAAAGTTTGACAGTATAAAATTTTAAAGCCCTGACTTTGATAAGAGCTTCTATCAATGGAGATGTGCTTAAATTTAAAATGTTAAACATTTATCACATATATTAAAAATATTTAAATTTTTATTATTCTTTTATTTAAAAAAATTAATGGCAAGCAAGAGTTAAAACATAATTTCTATATATAAAACTATATTTATATCAAATAATATTAATTATAATATTACAATAAAAAATTTAAATAAAATTATATAAATGCTATTTATGCAAATTTTCACGTAACTTTCTTAACTTCAAAGGGAACATTAACAAGAGCGAAATTATTTTTTATTTCATGCCCAATAAAACAATATTAATTTGGTAGAGTCTGCCATAAGAATTTGAAAGCCTCCACAAGTCTCTTCGTTTCTCCCGTCACAAAATATGATATTTCCACTTCATATGAAGGGATTGGAATTGCGCTTTCTGAGATCCAGAATCCTTCTTCCCAACTGTCAGAGAATCGTTCTATTGAAATTGATTCTTGTACTTGATACTCTTTTTTTTCGTGCCATATGGAACCTTGGGGAAACAGAGCTATCCACACCCATTTACCCTCCACCTCCGTTGAACATATTTCCACACAACCACCTGTTTCACCACCCATTAACCCCAAATTCATTTTAGAAGATCGACATTCCACAACAAAACATACCAGAGTTCCATGGGCATTGGAACTCATACCCCGATTATCATTTGAGCCAATGACAAAAAGATAATTAAAGACAAAGTTTGCAAATGAACCCGCGTCCGGGACTGCCCGCGTACATAGTATAATTTTGTCTGGCCATTTCTGTAAATTCCGTGCACAGCGTTCAGTCTATAGAAAACAGGGGAGAAAACAAAGACAAATATAATGCAGACAAAAAAACATTTATATTAACTCTGTAAGGATTACAAATATTGAGCTTCAGCTCATACTCTTAGACTTACAGTTGTTAGAACTATCTAGTAATTTCTACGGTCTTCAACTGTTTGCATTTAATTCTCCATCTTCACTAGTGTCTGCAATAAGCTCTTCATCTAGAAATGTCGATAGTCAAAGTCTAGGTTGTTCTTCCACCGTCTGCATTAAAAACTCTTCATTTAGAAATGTCGGTGATAACGTGAGTAAGGGAAATTGTAGAGTCCTCTGTATTTTTCTGAAACCTCTATAAAAGGAGGTAGATGTAATCGTTCCCAGCAAGCAATAAAAATTGAGTTTATTGTGCCGTAGCACATTCTCTTCTATGCTCTGTTTTTCCTCTGCCCACATCATAGTGGTATCAGAGCAGGTCGTTGGGAGAGCCAGGAGTATTGTGGTGTGGAAAGATTGTTGTGCAGAAGTTAAAAGAAGAGGAGTAAACAAGAGGATTGCTGTTTGAAGATTTGTAAAGGTCGCAGCCTTAAGAGGAGTTAAGCCAATCACTGTCTATAGCAGACAAAGGGAGATTGTTGTTTTATGAAGAAACCACATAATCGTTGTAAAAGGTGAACAGAGGTAATGATATGAGCTTTAGCTTGTGAATTTATGAAGGGCTTTTTGTTCACAAGATTGTGATAGAAAATCTGTGTTACTCTAGCTGGGGTTTGAAGTATTTTTTTAAAATGGCATCAGGCATGTATCAACAACCTATGATTCCAATATTTTCTGGCAAGAATTATGATAATTGGGCTTTTAGAATGAAACTAACATTTGATTCATATGAGTTATCAGACATAGTTTTAAATGGTTATACTAAACCACAAGATGAATCTACTTTAAGTGCTGATGAAAAGAAAAAGCTTGATGAAAATAGGCAAAAGAATAGAAGGGCTTTGCAGATAATTGGACAAGCATTGGTCGATTCAGTTGTTGGAAGGATTAAGCCAGCCACTTCAGCCAAGCAAGCATGGGACATCTTAGAGACAGCATATCAAGGTACTAGTAAGGTAAAAATTGCCAAACTACAAGCACTTAGAAGAGAATTTGAAAATTTGCAAATGAAAGATTCTGAATCAATAGACCAATTCACATATCGTGTTACGAATTTGGTTAATCAAATAAGGCAAAACGGTGATGAGCTAATAGATCAAAAGGTTGTAGAAAAGGTTTTAAGAAGTTTGCCTAGAAAATTTGATGCAATTGTTGTGGCAATTGAGGAATCTAAAGATTTGACTACATATGCTATGGATGATTTGGTTGGTTCTTTGAAAAATTATGAAGACAGGTTGAACAGAAATGACAATACCTCATTGGAGAATGCATTGAAAACACAAATGACATTTCGCAGAGGTAGAGGAAGAGGAAATCCTGGATTCAGAGGAAGAGGAAGAGGAAGATATAATTACCAAAGAGAAGAAAGGAGGAGTCCAGATCTAGGAGGAAGGAGAAATCAAAGTTTCAACTCAAGAGGATGCAATAACAATCAAACATCACAAAGGTATGATAAGTCTAATGTACAATGTTATTATTGCAAGAAGTATGGTCACTTGGCAAATGAATGTCAAAAGAAACAAGTAGATATGGGAAAACAAAATGCAAATTTCTCTGAGAGTAGTTCTGAGACATTGTTTATTACTTGTAATGTAGCTCAAGAAAGTACGGGTAACATTTGGTTTCTTGATAGTGGTTGTAGTAATCATATGACTAGAAATAAAGAGTTGTTTGAGAATTTGGATACTTCAGTTAAATCAGAAATTAAATTGGGTACTGATATCTTAGTGGAAGTCATGGGAAAAGGTGCAATTAATGTAATAACAAAACTTGGTAAGAAAACTATTCCTGATGTTTATTTTGTACCCAGTTTGAAGCATAATCTCATAAGTGTGGGACAACTCACTCAAAAGCGCTATAGAGTTGCTTTTGAAAATAATGTGTGCACTATATTTGATATTTCTCCTAGTAACATGGTGATTTCCAAGATTGAAATGACAAACAACAAAATGTTCCCACTTCGCATGAAAAGTGAAATGGTGGAGGAGATTGGAGCAAGTTTCAAGGCATCAAGTCAAGATCAAGCATGGAAATGGAATTTAAGGTATGGCCATCTAAGCTTCAAAGGATTATGTTTGTTGCAAAGGAAGAATATGGTAAGAGGTTTACCCTCCATTGAAGCACCATTGAGTACATGTGAAAGTTGTATTTTGGCTAAGCAACATAGAGAGAGTTTTCCAAAGGAAATGTCATGTAGAGCTTGGGCACCTTTAGAAATTGTGCATTCAGATTTATGTGGTCCAATGCAAACCCCATCACTAGGGGGGAGCATTTATTTTCTAACATTCATTGATGACTTTAGTAGAAAAACATGGGTTTATTTTCTTAAATACAAATATGAAACATTTGGCAAGTTCAAGGAATTCAAGGCATTGGTTGAGAAACAGAGTGGACTATCCATCAAGGTATTGAGATCGGATAGAGGAGGAGAATACAAGTCAAATGATTTTTTGGATTACTGCAGGTATCATGGAATAAAGAAGCAATTCACTACAAGTTACACACCCCAACAGAACGGTGTCGCAGAAAGGAAGAATTGAACAATAATGGAGATGGGAAGGAGCATGTTGAAAGGTAAGAATCTACCTAATGAGTATTGGGCTGAAGCAGTTGCTTGTGCAGTTTATATCTTGAATAGGAGTCCAACAAAGATTGCGAGGGACATGATTCCACAACAAGCATGGAGTGGTAAGCATCATAGTGTTTCTCATTTTAGAGTATTTGGTTGTATTGCATATGCACATGTGCCTAAAGAAACAAGGAGTAAATTGGATGATAAAAGTGAAAAATGTATTTTTATTGGTTATGATGAGCAATCTAAAGCATATAAGTTTTTTAATCCTATAACTAAGAAAGTCATTGTAAGTAGAGATGTTGTATTCAAAGAAGAATCTTGGGGTGGCAATATAGACAAGACAATTGTAGGTACAGGAACAATACCATATGAAGAACAAGAAGAAAAAGGTCAAGGGGAACAAGGAAAACAATCAAATGAGCAAGGAGGAACATAGTCAAAAAGTCCACAAGGAGAAAACTTACAAAGGCAAGTTGAGTAAGGAGAATCATCAAGTCCACAAGTAAGTAATGACTCAAATCCTACACTTGCATCATTAAGACCAAGACTAAGAGGTGAAAAGACTAGGAGCTTGCAAGAAATATATGATCAAGGAGATAGGATAGATTTTCAATCTAATTTTGCTTTATTTGCCCAAGATCCTATATAGTTTGAAGATGCAATTAAGGAAGAACATTGGATTAATGCAATGAACAATGAAATGGAATCTATTGAGAAAAATGATACATGGGATCTAGTTGATTTACCTAAGGAAAAAGAATACATAGGAGTAAAATGCGTTTATAAAACTAAGTATAAGGCAAATGGAGAAGTTGACAAATATAAGGCAAGATTAGTAGCTAAGGGATTTGCACAGGAATATGGAGTTGATTATAATGAAACGTTTGCACCTGTAGAAAGACTTGATACTATAAGCATGGTACTAGCTATTCCAGCTCAAAACAATTGGAAGGTTTATCAAATGGATGTCAAATCAACTTTCTTGAATGGATATTTAGAAGAAGAGGTTTATGTGCAACAGCCACTAGGATATGAAATAAAAGGCTATGAAAACAAAGTTTACAAGTTGAAGAAGGAACTTTATGGATTAAAGCAAGCACCAAGAGCGTGGTATAGTAGGATAGATTCATACATGATAAAGAATGAATTTAGCAGAAGCACTAGTTAACCTGTACACTATACACCAAAGTCAATGAACATGGTTAGATTTTGATTGTTTGCTTATATGTTGATGATTTGATCTTTACAGGTAATCTTTCTATCGACATGTTTAAATCAGCAATGAAAAAAGAATTTGAGATGACAGATTTGGGTTTAATGAAATATTTTCTTGGCATTGAAGTCACTCAGAATGATAAGGGCATTTTCATTTATCAAAGTAAATATGGAAAAGATGTTTTGAGAAGGTTTAGATTGATAAATTACAATCCAATTTCCACTCCTGTGGCAATAGGAACAAAACTAAGTAGAGAAGATAATGAAATGGATTATAATTCAACTATATTTAGAAAATTGGTTGGTAGTTTGATGTATCTCACAACAACTAGGCCAGATATAATGTATGGAGTTAGTTTGATTTCTAGATTCATGGATGCACCAAAAAATTCACATTGGCAAGCAAGAAAAATGTTATTAAGGTACATTGCAGGAACTTTGAATCATGGTATATTGTATTCTACTTCAGATAATTTTTAGTTGGTTGGATACATAGATAGTGATTTTGCAAGAAGTATTGATGATAGAGTACATCTGGATATGCATTTCATCTTGGAACAGTTGTGGCATGGGCATCAAAGAAACAACCAATAGTGACAATCTCATCAACAAAAGCAGAGTATGTAGCAGGTACATCAGCAACATGTCAAGCAGTTTGGATGCGAAGAATCTTGAAGGATCTAATGCATGAGCAAGAGGAGCCTACTACAATATATTGTGACAACAAGTCCACCATTGCACTATTAAAGAATTATATTTTTCACAAGAGGACAAAACACATTGACACTAGATATCACTTCATTCGAGAATTGGTCAACAATGGAGAACTCATTCTACAGCATTGCAGATCAAAGAAGCAACTTGCAGACATATTCACAAAGCCGTTAACACAAGAACAATTTGAATGTTTGAAAGAAATATTGGACATTGTAAATATTAATGTAATTAGTTGTTGATAGTAGAAATTAGGGGGGAGTGTTAGAACTATCTAGTAATTTCTACGGTCTTCAACTATTTGCATTTAATTCTCCATCTTCACCAACGTCTGCAATAAGTTCATCTAGAAATGTCGATAGTCAAAGTCTAGGTTGTTCTTCCACCGTTTGCATTAAAAACTCTTCATCTAGAAATGTCGGTGATAATGTGAGTAAGGGAAATTCCAGAGTCTTATGTATTTTTCTGAAACCTCTATAAAAGGAGGTAGATGTAATCGTTCCCAGCAAGCAATTAAAATTGAGTTTATTGTGCCATAGCACATTCTCTTCTATGCTCTGTTTTTCCTCTGCCCACATAATATTTTTGATGAAGATGTCCAAAAAATGATCTATGGTGTAATATTTTTGATAAAGATGTCAAAAAAGTGATCTATGGTGTAATATTTCTGATGAAGATGTCTAACCTGCAATATCTATTTCTGCAAAAAAATAAAAGTTTGACAGTATTAAATTTTAAAGCCCTGACTTTGATAAGAGCTTCTATCAATATAGATGTGCTTAAATTTAAAATGTTAAACATTTATCACATATATTAAAAATATTTAAATTTTTATTATTCTTTTATTTAAAAAAATTAATGGCAAGCAAGAGTTAAAACATAATTTCTATATATAAAACTATATTTATATCAAATAATATTAATTATAATATTACAATAAAAAATTTAAATAAAATTATATAAATGCTATTTATGCAAACTTTCACGTAACTTTCTTAACTTCAAAGGGAACATTAACAAGAGCGAAATTATTTTTTATTTCATGCCCAATAAAACAATATTAATTTGGTAGAGTCTGTCATAAGAATTTGAAAGCCTCCACAAGTCTCTTCGCTTCTCGCGTCACAAAATATGATATTTCCACTTCATATGAAGGGATTGGAATTGCGCTTTCTGAGATCCAGAATCCTTCTTCCCAACTGTCAGAGGATCGTTCTATTGAAATTGATTCTTGTACTTGATACTCCTTTTTTTCGTGCCATATGGAACCTTGGGGGAACAGAGCTATCCACACCCATTTACCCTCCACCTCCGTTGAGCATATTTCCACACAACCACCTGTTTCACCACCCATTAACCCCAAATTCATTTTAGAAGATCGACATTCCACAACAAAACATACCAGAGTTCCATGGGCATTGGAACTCATATTCCGATTATCATTTGAGCCAATGACAAAAAGATAATTAAAGACAAAGTTTGCAAATGAACCCGCGTCCGGGACTGCCCGCGTACATAGTATAATTTCGTCTGGCCATTTCTGTAAATTCCGTGCACAGCGTTCAGTCAATGCACAATAAATCGAAAATTGTTAGAATTCTAAATGCCTATAAACTATTATTACCTGCATGCTTTGAATGCAACCTTGAACAGCTGATCTGCTCATTGCTGTGAGATTCACAATCCTCAATCTTTCCATGCGCTCCAAACTTTCTATGCGTGCTTCCTTCCACCTCGTTTCTGCTGTCAGCTCCTCCAACGCTGTGCAATGTTCCAAACCATGTATTTTCTTAACTCTGTAGCAGCCTTTGAGTTCACATATTCGGAGAGAAGAAAATTGCGCAAAGCTGGGAAGCGCGTCTAACTTGGGGCACGCTTGTATCTGTAGGCTTTGAATGTTTACCTGACCATCAATACCCCATATGCTCCTCACCATTTTACACCCTGTCAATCTTATATTCTTCACTGTACTTGGTAGAATTTCTATCTCCGTTAGACGTTTATTAATGAAGTCAAGGAAGAGAGTCTCAAGGTCCGGACAACAGTCCCGAGGGATGGAAATTTTGGACACTTCTGTTTGTAACAAATTTATTTGCTTAAGGCTGCAGAGAGAAGAAGCAAATGACCACGCCCGGAGATCCAATTGGCTGATTGGGCACCCACTAACATGCAGTGTTTGGAGATTATTCAGCTGCCTAACTGATTTTGGTAAAGACTGCAATCCTGAATCCGATATTCCTAAATACTCCAAGAGATTAAGATGTCCCAGAGAGTCTGGTATAAATTGTAGCTTGGGACATTTCTCAATCGTAAGAGTAGTCAAGGATGACAAATCTCCAAGAGATGTCGGCAAACTTGTGAGCAACTCACTTCCGATTCTCATCGCTTGCAACTTGCTCAGCTGAGTGATGTTCAATGGTAGCTCCCTTAACCAGCGGATACCATCTAAATAGAGTTGTCTCAAGGACGCTTGATTTGTGATGTGACGAGGCAACTCTTCTAGTTGCTCGCATTTGGAAAGGTTTAAATGCTCAAGCTTCATCATGTTGTCTAGAATGTCCGACTCTAAGGTGAGTTTAGAACATCCCTGTAAGTTGAGGTGTTGTAAGAGTGTGAGTTCCTTAAAAGAGACTGGCAGCCTCTTCAATTCCGCACAATTGGACAAGTCAAGATGCCTCAAGTTTGTCAAATGGCCAAAACTGCTGGGTAATGATGATAGCTTTCGACACCCAGATAACTCCAGGTGCTCCAATGGTTGGAGAAGTCAAAATTCTTTTGGTAGGCTTGTAATCCTGTTCCAACAATTGTTACTCAGAACTAGTTTCTTCAAATCCCTGAGATATCCTATTGACTTTGGAAACCTTCGGAAACTATAGCATTCAGAAATAATCAACTCTCTTAACTGCACAGGAGCCTGCAGCAAAGTATCCATAAGATGGATGGAAACCATAGACTTACATATATAAATATTGATATAAAGATTTTTAGGCAGTTTAAAAGAAGATACTTACATCACAGTCAGTCTCCCACAGTTCTTCTCAGAAATTCTTCGAATACTCTTCTTCGTAGAGTTCTAAAACCCTCAATTTTTTCAATGGACCTAGTGAACCCAGACTGTTATGCCCAATGTCAAACCAGCGAAGCCATACCAGATCTTTAGACATATCAGCAATCACTTGATTAAAACAATTTCCTCTAACATGAAAAAATTTCAATCCAAGCAAAGATGGTGTGAGAGTACGAGATCCCTTGTTTGTGTTAATTATGATCTCCCTGTCCTGGGTACATAGAGAAACCTCCTCAACCTCGCTTGTGCATCCAGTTGTTGTGGCCATTATTCCTCGAATGCCAATTCTCTTTTAAATAGAGAAATAAATGAATCAATAAATTATTGAAACATTAAACTTATCGGAGACAAGAATCAAACAGATACAAATAGACAAAGAAGGTTGTCACAACATTGTTTAATAAGAAAATCAAATAAATTACTAATTTTACCTGTATTTCATTATCAACATTAATAATTTGCTGGGTAGACCAAAGACGATAGGGTGATTGATAACTAGCAATTTCTTTTCCCAAATCTCTTAAGTGATCATGCATTCGTATGCACTCACCATCATCAAGTTCAATGAAAAATTTATTCAAAAGTCTTTCACAACTATGCGGGCCACTCCACCCTAATCCATCCCAAACTGCAATGGCTAAAGTTTTCTTCTCTCCAATAAAGAAACATGCAGTATCTAAGAATATCTGCTTCTCTTCATCATCTAGGGCATCATAACTTATTTTTAGTCTATCTTTGATATCTTTGTGTAATATCCTAGAGATCTTATGCAATTGAGTCTTCCAATAATCTTTGTTGGATTTACCATATAATTGTGCTCCAAAAATCTTTAAAGACAATGGTAATCCATTGCAGACATTTAGAAAGCTTTCAACCAAATCTTCAAACCCTTGGAGAGGAGTAGGTTTCAAGAAAGCATGCCAACAAAATAGTTGCTTGGCATGAGGTGGATCTAATAATTTCATTTTATAAATGGATGAGATGCCCCATTGTTGAAGGACTTCAAGTTCTCTTGTAGTAACTACAATCAAACTACCCCATCCAAGAATGTCCTTATTAGGCACTAGAGCATCTAATTGATCTTCGTTATCCACATCATCTAGAACGATCAGCACTCGAACAGATCTCAAACGGTTGGCAAGAATTCCCTTCCCTTCTTCTATATTCTCAACTGGTATACCTTGTAGACCAAGGTCCTCTAAGAGCTTTTTCTGTTTATTATGCAATACACTTTTTGAAGCAGCCTCTCTAACATCAAAGAGAAAACTAGACTTTTCCATAGTTCTGTATCTAATATTATATAATTGTTTGGCAAAAGTGGTTTTGCCAGAACCCCCCATGCCCCAAATTCCCACAATTTGGGCTGCGTTAGAGCTTTCTCCAGATTGAAGTGTTGTCCTTTCAAAATCTATGACAGCTTCATCCAGACCAATTGGATGTTTGGCAACCACAAATGGCACAGTTTTTATTGTTTTCAGAACACCATTAATGATACTCTTGAGCAGGCTCCTCTCGTCACTAAACATATAAAATAACAACAACAAAACGAAGTGTACTGAAAATTAAAGAACTAGGAAAAATGCACCAAATGGAGAATATGATAAGAAAAAGGATAAATGCTGGAGATAGGGTATTCGGTACTCACTTTTCATTATGAATGATGCCACCGACATAATATGAAACATTGTTGAGCGCGTTCTTCCATTCTTGAAGTTTTTCTGAGCTGTACCTACCCTTTTTTTCGTGTTCTAAAAATGTATGACCATATACTCCTTTTGCATATCGGACCTCATCAGGTTGAACATTGTAGAAAATAGGAATGATTGGTGTGCATGTTTTAAGCATAAATGAAAGCTCTGCCAAACACCATGGAGATTGTGCATACCTCGGAGAAAGTATAGCTATATGAAGCGAAGCCCTGCGCATTACTTCTTCTATTTCCATAGGCAAGAAATCCCCCAATTCAAGCTCTGGGGAATCGAGAAAAACCCTCAATCCCATGTCATTGAGGGTATTATAGAGATCGGTGGCGAGTGTCTTTTTTGCATCAGGGCCACGATGATTAATAAATATATCATAGGGAAGCTTTCTCTCCGGCATTCTTGATCTACCAGAAGCCGAAGGAGATGGTGCAACTTGTTCAAAAGCATGTGTAGTGGATAAAGATAGTGAGATCCCTTGACAATCATTTCTAACCCGAGTACTAGAGGTAGATGTAAATGGTGCAGAATGGGATTGAGTTGAACAGAGAGAAAGTAAGAAAGAACACCAATTAAAACAGGATGAAAACAGGGTTCCCACTGAGGGTGTAGCAGAAGAAGATGGAGATCCAACAATTTGTTCAGATGCATTTGTAGGCTCATTCTCTGGTTGACATCCAGTATTAGAAGTAGAGGTAGAAGTAGATGCCATTGAGATGGATTTGCACTTTGACAGGAAGAAACAACATAAAACATAAAATGGAATCGAAGTGGTCTTATTGAGGAGGTGAAGTGCTATATATTTGTAAGAGGAGGGAGTGCTAATAAAGATAAGAAGTGACAAAACTGGTAATTGAGCGGCTGACAAGATTCTGTTTCCAAACGGAAACCGCGTGGAAGGAACGCAGAGGAGAGCTGTAGAACCGCAAAAGCCAATTACACCACAGTATGCAATACTTAAAATGGTTTTCCTGGAAAGCTGTGTGGGAGGAATCCTATGTGACCATCACGATCATGGGGAACACCATCATACAAGATCATGAGGATCGTAGGCCCACTTTGTACAAGAAACTGTGGATCATGAGCACGGTGTGCCCCACAACACTGGTATTGCTCACTTAAAATAATCAGAAAACACAACGCAATCTGATTGTACAGATTTCACTTTATTTCGTCCACACTCATCTTTACGCTTATTTAGGTATATTTGTGTTTCTCTCTAGACATCTCTAAATGGCAATTTCTCAGGCTCAAAGAGCAGACCTTAAGTTTTGATCGCTTGGGTGATTCATTTTAATCCTGCTTTTCTCGTTTTTCCGTTTCGGTTTCGTCAATGTTACAGTGGCGCTTTCAGCAATCCGCGGTCAGTTGCAAGGTTAAGTAATGTTTTTTTTAATTTGTTTCCTCCCGCCCAAATCAGTGATTGTTATATGCACACAAATTTTATTAATATTTTTGAACTCAAAAAGGAGTTCATTCATGAAGAATATGAGTTCATTCATGAAGAATATGGTGCTAGACTCTCAATAGAATGGGATTAAAATTCACAAGACCAATCCTAATGATAATACGAAATGGTGGGGATAGACAACGTATTGTACCTCAGAGAAGTTTGAATAATAATAATTTTTTTTTCAATCATGCCCATGAATTTGATGATGTGTTGTTTA
>VDFB02169470.1:0-29144 GCA_007258455.2 Sequoia sempervirens | reverse complement strand
ATAAATACATACAAGCATGATACATATGTACATACAATCCTACATCCATACAAGCATACATACATACATGTGTAGATACAATCTTACATACATATAGTCATACATACATGACACACCAACATACATTTACATACAAACATACAAATATATCAACATACATTTAATAGAGTGACATTTAACATAAAGGAAGACATAACGCTAGTTATAATGCACTCACGTTATGTCTTGCTTGACATAAAGCTCGAGAAGCAAAACCATGTCAAAACTAAGATATAATGCAATGTTATATACTTCTTTCTTTTGGGAATCCTCGAGTCTTCTTTAGCATTGGTATTTCTCTCTTGGAATACCATCCCAAAGGCTTGGAGGGAATTCCCAATGACTAGAGACATGTTTTTACAAATTCTAGAATTTTTCACATAATCAGGTTTGTACTCACCGTCAAGATTGCATCTAGTTCAATATCAACAAAATTGAACACATAGGTAACGTTAGGTTCTCTCTTAGCTTTCCAAGGATGTATTTTTTTCACTTTCAACAATGTTAAGCCTTTCATCCATAATTTTTTTTGTTTGTATGTCTATTTTTTTTTAAAAGTAGTGTTTGGTGTTTTTTTCATCATAAATTAACTGTTCATCAAAATTTCAAATAAATTACCATTTTAGAAACTAGACTCCATTCTACAATTTTGTTTTAAAAAAAATTCACTTACTTTCCAAAATTTGTAGGGGGAGCACGACCAAAATCTTGCTTTTCAGGAAGTGCCCACTTAGAAATTAGTAAAAAATCAAATATTCATTAAAAAATTATCAGAAAAATCATGCATCAACTAGATACTGTTAGCTAACTTCTGACCATAGCGATTTTAAAAATACTACAAAAAAGTTCACCATGTTAGGTCATACAAGAGTTGCTATGTTATGTTTTTCTACAAAAACAACACCAATTTGTGTACGCCCCTCTTTTGAACCCCTTAATCTCAACCATTTTCAAAATAAATTAGTAGTTTAGAAAGTAGACTCAAAGCACTTTGATCCTTGTTTTTGTTCCATCTCAAAATTTTGAGTGTAACTATCCTCAATTTCACATCCAAGGTCAATATTTCCTGATTTCAGAAAAAAAGTGGCCACTCAAGCCCCCTTTTTGGGAACCATCTTGGTGCACTTACCTGTCTTTTCCATTGCCAATCCTCTTTCTTACACCCATTTTCAGCACATTTTTTTATTTTGATAAGATGGTTCCAAAAAATTGACCCATTAGGTAGGTGAGTAGCAGAGAGGAAACAACTCAGATCTCTGTTCTTTAGATATTTAGCTTGAAAAATCTTCACCCAATCATTTTTCCCTTCGGGGAGATTCTATCCCATATTAGCTGTGAGGGATTTTTTAAACAATTTGATTCTCCTTATCTATAGGCCTCCTACATTTTTAGGAGTACACACTTTCTCCCAACTAACCAACACCAATCTATTTTTCTCCTTTGTTCCAGACCACATGAATCTTCTCTGAATATGTTCTATTTTTCCCCAATGAAGGATGAGATTTTAAAGAGAGACAAATAGTAGACCAAGATATTCTATTGAGAACTCTTGGAAATTGAATCTTTCCCACTGCTTAGAAGTTTACCTTTCCATCCTTCCAATTTCTTCTAGACTCTTTCAATTAGATGATTCCAATAATTGTTATCCAACTTTCTAGAGATCAGAGGCAACCCAAGGTAGGCCCTAAGTAAAATAGCTTCTTGACAACCCAAGATCCTCACCACTCTTTCGTTCACTAAATGATCAACATTAAAGAAATATATCTTGCTTCTTATCATAGTTAATATGATGGTTAGAGACTAAAGCATAGTCATTTAAAATAGACTTCCAATGGCTAGATTTCCCAACTAAGGGTTCACCAACCATTATAGTGTCATAAAAAAATTGTTGGTGGGAGTCAAACAATAGTGACAAAGCAAATTTTACACCTTTATGGGCCTTAGAGTCAATAATCTTTTGTATTTTCCTTCCAAGGGCCTCAACAAAAATTATAAATAGATAGGGGGGAGGGGGTCTCTTTGTCTTAGGCCACGACCACAAGAGAAGAAACCCTGGGGGGAACCATTAACAAGAACAAAGCACATAGGGGAGGTGACACAAGTAGTAATCAGCTTAAGGAATCTATCCTCAAACCCAAATTTCCCAAGAACAACAAAGAAAAATGACTCTGAAACTCTATCATAAGCCTTAGAGATGTCAATTTTCAAGGCTATCCCTGGGTTTTTACTAAGATCCATTGAATGAAGGATTTCATGGGTAGTAATAACATCAAGAATGTTTCTTCCTTGTAAAAATCGTTTCTAGTTTGAGGCAATTATTTTACATAACACAACTTTGAGTTTGTACACAAGAAGCTTAGAAAAGATTTTATAAACAGTGTTGCAGAGGCTAATAGGTCTAAAGTCCTTAAGAGAAGAGGCTTCTTCTTCCTTAGGGATAAGAGAAATAAAGGTAGAATTCAATTGGTTTAGGAGCCTCCCCAATCTAAAGAAATCTCTAGAAACATTGAATAAATCAATTTTAACTATATCCCAATAAGTTTGAAGAAAGGCAGGGGGAACCCATTGGGTCCCGGGGCTTTGTAGGCCCCGCAGGAGAAAACAACCTATTTAACTTCCTCCATAGAAACAAAATTAGACACAATCTTTAGGTCTTGATCAAATATAACTTTAGGAATCACTTGAAGTAAATCACCATATACTTGATTAGCATCCCCTTGGGCATTCTGGAGGGAGGAAAAGAAGTTAACTACTTCCTCAACAATTTATTTTTCAGTCAAAACCATGGAGCCATATTCCTTCTTGAGTGTTCTTATCTTATTCCTACTTATGTGTTTCAAGGTAGATTGGTGAAATAATTTGGTGTTACGGTCTCCTTCGATAAGACACTGGACACAAGACTTTTGTTTCCATAAAATCTTCTCATATTTGTTAACCTTAAACCACTGAGATCTTAGATCGCATTCCTTTAAACAAATCTCATCATGCACCTAGACGACTTCCATTTTATCTTGCACTTCCTTGAAGTTGTTTCAAAGGAATTTTTTAGTTTCAAATATATTTCTAAAGGTTACTTTATTCCATCCTTTCACTCTTTGCTTGATTCTTCTTAGCTTCTCCACCAAACAATACATGGGGGTGCCTCCTATAGGTTCATTCCACTAATTTTTTATTAAAGTAGCAAAATCAGGATGAAGGCTCCACATTATTTCAAATCTAAAAGGTAAAGGGCCTTTATTGTGATCAACATTTCTTTTAAGCACAATAGCATTATGGTCTAAACCAAATCTTGGGAGAGTAGAAAGAGAGAGATATTGGGAGATGTTCCAATTAGAGAGAGATGAGAAATCTATCTAGCTTTACTTGAATCAATTGATTACCAAGCCTTCTATTAGACCGTGAGTTTGGAGCCCCAGAGGAATATCGAAAAGCCTAGAATTAAAGAATCCAGCCAACTCCATCATACTATTAGTGTAGTCATCCAACTCCCCCAACTTTTTTAGAGGGTAGAAGAGGGGAGTTGAAGTCATCTCCAAGCATCTAATAGTTATCTTGTTTACTTTTAATAGCATCATTCAGAGAATTCCATAGCTACAATTTGTCCCTACTAATGTTTGGGGCATATAAATTGATTAACTTCCATTTCTCCTGAGAAGAAAGATCTTCCAGAGAAACCATTAGACTATTCCTTTAGCAAAGCCTTGAGTTTCTTTGAATTTTGAAGGATCCCAAAGAGTAACTATATCTCCCGAAGCTCCTTTTGCCTCACTAACATAGTAATTCGCATTAGGCCAGATTTTCAAAATTGCCTTGTCAAAGGTTTCTTTCTTCATTTTGGTTTCTTGAAGCAAAAAAACATCCACTTTATTGTCCAAAATACAGGTTTTGACCAAAAATTGTTTATATGGGCTATTAAGGCCCCTAATATTCTAGGAAAGAAACTTCATTAATTAAACAAAATAGGTATAGAATCACTAGAAGGCCATTATAAGAATAGTCGAGCTTGCTTCTTTTTGGCCTTCGAACCCATGATCGAGTCCAAGGCCATTATAAGATTTCGTTTGTAGATCATAAATATATTTTAAAAATTTTAAGAAATAAATTGTAATTTTTTTACATAACTTTTAATAACTTATTTTTTATAATTAATAGTATTTCTAAAAAGTGACATTACTTCGGTAAAGCATAACTTTATTTGTAGAAAGGATAAAATTAAAAAAAATGAAATATAGATTCATAACACCAATAACTATTGCATGAATATTTTTTCTTAATTTTATGTTGTATAATTTTTTTAATAACTTTTTGAAGTGAGATTAACTATAATTCAAACATAGTTTACTTCAATAATGCATAGTTTTTTTGTATTTATCTAATTTTTTATTGAAATAATAACATCAATACCTAGTGCACATATATTTTTAAAAAATATTATCTATTTTACTTATTTTCCATGTGCGGAAAAATACCTTCACAATTGTTGAAAACCCTATCTTCACTAGAAAATAATAAATAAATATAATAATCAAATTATTAAATATATTCAATATTATACTCATTGGAAAGCTTACTTCAAGTGCTATTAACCTACATATTAACTTTCCACTTTCATTTCATTTATTGATTCAATCCAAGGTTGGAAATAAAATTATTTGAGTAATTTTTGAGGCCTTGGGTGGGAAGGTCACTTTTAGGGCCTTCGTTTGAAGAACCTTCATTCGAAGGTATTCAATTTTTGCTAATTTAAAAAAAAAAAGTTCATAAATGGAAACCTTTTTCCATTTTTAGAAATTACCTTTGTTTGAAGGTTTTTTATGTTTTACACCTTTGAATGAAGGTATTTTTCAACTCACCTTTGAAGGTACCTTCGTTCAAAGAAATACCTTCAAATGAAGGTACCTTCATTTGAAGAAATACCTTCGAGCAAAGGTGTTTAGATGATTTGATTGCCCAACACTTTTTAAAAATTTGTGGCACACAATCAAGACTCACTATTATAAGTTCACCCTTGAGGTCTTTTGTGATTGTTTGAAATAGGAATAGGCTTTAAAGTTGACACAATTAGACACACTTTCTATTTCCAATACTCATGGATTGGTTGTCCAATCACCAAATGGAAAAGGTAAGAAGACACAAAATCTAGAGATAGAATCCACATCAAGCAATAAGAATTCCTCCAATACTAAGTAGAAGTCAAATTAGAAACATCAATCACAACTAAAAATGGTAGATCTTCTAAACCTAGTGAGCCCTCCTCTAAGGTGAAGAAATTAGGAGACCCTTGTAGTTATTGTGGCAACTAGGGACATATAGTTACCAGATGTTAGAATCTACTAGAAGCATTAGAGGAGGTCATGCAACAACACACCATTTCACCTTCTAAGTATTCTTCCATTGGCATAGGTAAGGGTCATGCAATTTTTTATGTATCCTTTATCTTCAACACATAGCTGGATTATTGAATCAAGAGCCTTACATCATATTAATAATTAATTTGATCTACTTGAGTCTCTTTCAAATAGTTGTACTTTTCAAATTGTGGTATCTCTTCACAAATTTTAGTTTTGGGTTTAGGGATTTTTTAGATAAATGATGGTCACATTGAGGGTGTTCTTATTCCTGATATTTTTGCTAATATACTCTTTGTTTACTATATTTATCACACTAGAGGGTTAATATAGTTGAGTTTACACCCAATGATGTTTTCATTCATGATATCCATCATCCAAAGATAGTTATTGCTTAAGGGAGAGCTGATAATGAGTCTAGATCATACAAGTTCCATACTTTTGAGTCATCTAGTGATTCATCACATATTGCCCATGTAGGTTCCTTGAGAAAAAATGGTATGAAAATTTTGGTCTTGTCAATTGTAGTTATCTACAATATTTGAGTTCACATGATATGGCACTTGGTATTCCTAGGGTTTCATGCGTACAGGTTATTTTTTGAGGTTATGTTCTTGGAAAATGACATTAGGAGCCCTCTCCCAAAAGAAAGGCCCACCATACTTCCACATTACTAGAAGTGGTGCATGACCGAATGTCATTTCTCACTCCTTCCTTTTTAAGAGCCATGCACATGCTCACATTCATTGATGATTACTCTTGTCACACATGGGTGTAATTTCTCAATTATAAGAGTGATGTATTCACCACTTTTAGGATATTCATGGTGTTTGTGGAGAATTGATCAAGTTATTCTAATTCGAAGATTCACATAGATAATGGGGAGGAATATGTGAGCCAAGCATATCAAGATTATTAAATTAAGCATTGTATACATCATCAATTTTTGGTTTCTTATATTTCTTAGCAAAATTCTATTTCCAAAAACAAGAACATATCACTCAAGGAGATGACCAATTATATGCTTCAATCATGTTCTATGGTTCTATCCTTTTGAGTTTAGGAAATCAATTGTGCTACTTATATTTAGAACCATACTCCCACAAGGTAATTTTGAATATCACTCTAGAGGAGGCTTGGTATAATATCAAGCATGGGGTTTTCTTCTATAGGGTATTTGGTAGTGAGGCTTGGGAATTTGTTCAAAATTCTCAATATAAGGCAATGAGAAGATATTAAAGATTCCAATTTTAAAAAAATATAAAAATATATTTAAAATTGAGTTTTGAGGCTTAAGATAACATTTTGAGGCCCCAAAAACTAGGGAAGTTGGATAAATCAAATTTTGATGCCATAGAGCACTTTGAGAACTATAGTTTAAAAATGGGTTCAATTGAGTTCCCAAATCAAAATTTATGCCTCCTAAAATTTGATCTATTTTTTTGATGCTTGGATAAGGCCATTTATAACCATCTAATTGTTGGGAATAGGATGCCATTTAATTGCAATCCTAAACATATTTCATGTATCTCCTAAGTCCTTGGAAAGTGTTCCCCAACACTAGGATTAGAAAGAGATTAAATTCGAATGAAATGCACATGTAAATTGACATTTGTAATTATTCCTAAATGATAGGAACATGTGGGGATGCCCAAGTTGAGCTCCTAAAAATAGGAGGACATGGGGTGCTCACATGAAGGTGGGACTCACCTTGTTTCAGTTAATTGTTTGGAGAATTGATAACTCTTATGTAATGCATATCTTGTTCCTACAAAATAGGGATTGATAATTACAACATGTGTGGAGTGGTACTATCAGTTCATTTCAATTTCAGTTTGAATGGTTTAGTTTAGTTCAGTTATGAATTAGTTATTTTGAGTTGCATGTAGTTGACTCCAGTTAACTTGAGTTGCATGGCTAATGACTTCAGTTGCATGACAAATAACAGGTTGAAACTTTCAGTTAACGAGGGATGATCAATCATGCATGGAGTTTGCATGAATGGTGGAGAGATATGTTTGAGTTAAGAAAGATTGACTTGGACCCACCTTGGGAACCCAAGTTGGCATCTTGGAGTTAACACCTTTTGCATGAGAAGATATTTACAAAGTTGAGTTAAGTGGGGCCCTTTCTTGGGTGCCAAATTTGAGGAGAAGCTTATAATCTATCTTCGTAATCATCAATCAATTAAGACTTTAGTTTGGGACGCCCAAATTGATGAAGGGCTTGGTTTGACTTTGTTTTTCACGAAGAAACTCTACTTGCACCATTATGGCATAGATATTTGTGAGGATCTTAATCCTCTTGTAATTGTTGGAGTTTACAAGGAAAATATTTGTCTATTAATTGCAATAGGTTGAAGAGAGTTTCATCAGAGTTTATTTGCAGGTTGTGAAGAAGCAAGTTGAATGCAAAGGAAGCATAAAAATAAAAGATTGATACAATATTATTGTAATCTTGTTCTAAGGTTAACTAATACAAGCACTATTGATTTTGGTGGTGGAGTTTTTTCTCGAAAGGGTTTCTCCACGTATATGTTGTCACTTCTATCTTCTTTTCTCATTCTTCTACAATCTTCTATCTACTTCTACAATCGGTAAAATTGAATTAATTAGATTAATCACCCACAAAGAATACTTAATTAATCAACAGTCTCATAGGAATACAAGTTTAAACCTATAGAATTTACCTTCAATTTTCAACATTAATGTCATTTTTCAAAATAGTGGAAAAGGAGGGAAGTGGTAAGTCATGAAGCAGGGAAGACAAAGAGGAGAAGTACAAGTTGTAGAGAGGTAGAAAGCTCTATAAACCAAGGAATTGAGTTGTAATATGTTTCATCCTATTAAGGACTTGATCATCTATTTTTGTTTCCTAATTTTGTTATGTAATGAATCATTATTCTCAAATAAAGAATATAATTTTTCATGTGTGAATATGTGCTATTGTGTGTTGTATGAGATAAAAAGAATTTGAAGTATATTCTTTGTCAACTTTGGTACATAGCCAAAATATCATTCTATCATGCAACCTTCTAGTTTAGTTTTGCACTGAGCCAATCCTAACATTGTGTGGTACATTCATAGTTGAGCAGTAAATGATCAGTTGTTTCTTCACTCCTTTTTCACATTGAGCACCAATTTGGACCAAAAATCCTCATGATCTATAAGAATATGCTTGTAGAGGGTAGTCCATGCAAAGGCCTCTACTTTAGGGGCGATCGTCATATTCCAACATAAACCATAAAACCATGTGCTATTGTTTTGGATGATACTCTAGACTTGATAGTCTAGCTTAATTGCATATGCCCTTGATTTTTCTCTACACCATATTATCTTATCTCCCTAAGCTCCAACATTAAGTTTTATTTAAATTCTTTGATGATTCACTCATCTCTAAGGGAAGCCCAACTCCACTTCATGTCACCCATTGGTTGCTTCTTTATTACATTTAATATACTATTTTATTTTCCCTCCATTCTTCCATTACTCCTTGATATTCACTTAGGGCCTCAATCTCAATTAGGGGCTGATGTTTGTTTCATTAATTTGTACAAAAAATTGTTGAATTTCCATTATTTATTTTCCATGTCAAATGATACGTAATGAGCGTTTTGCACTCCTAGATAAACTTCTAGTTTTGGGAGCCTGTGGGGGTGTTTTCTACTACAATATTACGCTTGACTTGTTATTGTCCAAGTATTTACTATGTAGTATATTTCTCCATAAAGCCTCTAGACATGTGGATAAATTTCAAGTAAGATTTGCACCCAAATCCTAGTTAGGAAAGTCTAAATCCTTGATGTCAACACCTCCATCCCTCTTATTTTTCCTAATTGTGTCCTAATTGATGAGTGATAGTTTCTTAATATCATTTAAACCCTCCCATAAGAACTTCTTCATTATACCATTCAAATGTTCCAATTTATTGGTAGATGCATACACAACATCATGTATATTGGTATCACCTCCAAGGCAACTTTAATCATTAAATTTCTTCTTGGAAATGTAAGCCACTTGCCCTTCTAGGCCTGAGCCCTTCTTTGGCATATGTCCACTATACCTTTCCACAAGCTTGTTTTGGTTGCACCATGAAATAGTGGTACTCCTAGAGATATTTTATAGGAATGGAGCCAATGTTATCCAAACATTCCAACAATTATTCTTTGTAGGTACCTTTTTATATTAAAAAAGTTATTTTATTTTATTTTTCTAGATTTATCAATTGCCTAGAGATTATTGAGTATTTATCTAGTGTTTCTTTAACAGTTTTTACATTAGATATACTTGTCTCACCGTAAATAATAATGTCATCCACAAACTATTGATGTGTTACTACATCCATGTTTCTTGCAACAAATATTTCCTTACCAAATATCATTCTTGTGTCTTTGTTTCACTTATCTATCCAATTCCTCTATCATTATTACAAATGAAAATGGGGATAAGGGATCCCCTTGATGAAGCCCCCTAGAACTTGCAAAGAAACTAGTTGGGGATCCATTTACCATCACAAAGAACCACACTATAGAAATATAACCATAAATGCATGCTAACCATTGTTCACAAAATCAAAATATTTTCATTTAATCAATATGAGGATCTACCAACATGATCACAAGCTTTGCTTATGTCTAACTCGAGTATCATACTTTTTTTTCTTTCCACTTTTGATCGAGTGAATTGTCTCATTTGTTGTAATAATACCCTCAATTATATCTCTTCCAAGATTAAATCTACTTTGCTTCAGAGAGATTATGTTTACCAATATTAGCTTTAACCGGTTTTTCATTGCCTTTGCAATAATCTTATATAATGTAGTACATAGGGACATCGGGCGAAAATACGCAAAGGTGGAGAAGTTGTTCTCTTGGGGATAAGAGTGATTAGGGTATTATTGATATTTATCACCATTATCTTCTTTATCCTATAGTATTCCTCTATTTTTAGGACCTTTTACCCTAAAAAGTGCCAAAATTTTTGGTATAAATGTGTATGAAAATTGTCTAGGCCAGGTGATTTGTTTGGGTGTAGCAAGAACGAAACCTTCTTGATTTCTTCCATGGTAAATTGGGTTATTAGAATTATGTTATCCATTGGAGAAATTAGTGCAAGAATACATAAGAGTAATTCCTCAACTTGGAAAGGTTTAGCCAATTCTTTCAAGGTGAGTAGGTTTTGAAAGAACTTCACTACTTCTTCCTAGATTACTTGACTTGTTTTAAGCTTGTTCCTTGAGGTGGTTTTTATTTCCTCAATTTTGTTAAATGAATTGTCAAGGATTTTATAGTATTACATGAAATACCTTTTGGTCATGTCCCTCTTAGCCAAATCTCTCTAGATTTACTTTTCCATAAAATTTCCGCTTGTGCTAATATTTTAGCATGTTTAGCTAGATTAGTTTTTTTCCTCCAAATAGTTGGCTTGAAACATTCCCTTCTAAATAAATCTTTAGGATCTATAGTTCTTGTTCTATTCTTCCTTTCTCTTTGAAAATATTTTTGAAGGACTTTTTATTCCATTCTTTGAGCAATCATTCTATATAATTTCTATTTCTTTGTGAATTTATATCTTTTCATCCCTGGATTAATGAGCATTCATCCACCATTCTTCCAATAGTCCAAGCAAATTTTTCCTTTGGTACCATATTTTTTAAAATTTAAAACAACATTTTGCAAGTGGTTCATCTACTTTTATAAGTATCTCAATTGGGTAATGATTGGATCTTGGGTGTGGAAGGATCGACACTTCCCAAAAAGACTTAGAGTTTAATGAATTTTCAAATAACATAAATCTATCTAGGAATTTTGATATATTCAAGAAGCCAAGTTATCGACTCATTCTTGTGTATATCCCATTTTTATCTCTACATGAATTAATCCATTTGAAAAAAAGTTTCTAAAATATTTGAGAGATGAATATTCTTGGGAGAGGCCACCAATTTTTTCTTACAATCTTGGGATGGTGTTAAAGTCACCACCTAAGATAATTTTATCTTTTTTATGTTACAATATGTGTTTCCAAAATCTTGCTTTCTCCTATGTTTTTGGTGGGTCATATATATTGAATAAAAAGAAAGAAATATCTGAGGTAAGGCTTCTTACCTTGAAAAATATCCAATATGCTTTAGAATTGAATTGGTCCACCGAAAATTTATTTGGATTGAAGAGGATGGCCATGTTTCTCATAAAGCTATTAACTTTAGCAAAAAGGCCTTGTTGTTCTTTATAGTAATATGTAAATAGATGCTTCGTTTCCTTTGGATTTTATTTCTCAAAGGATAATTATGTCGACCAACATTGTATCCATATGGTGCTTAGTCATGTGCCTTTTATTAGGGAAATTGAGGCCCCTAATATTTTATGCAATGAACTTCATTGCTCTCTAAAGGAGGGTTTTCCTCTCTTAGATATATCATCAAGTACTCTTTGATGTTTTCCAATCCTTTCTCTCTATCCATTTCTTCTCTCTTTTATTTATTTTTTTCCTTCCTTTTTTCTTCTTTGTTGTGAGGTTCTGGTTGAGGATCTTTGATTTAGATTGGCTTATACATTTTGTATCTATAATCTTAACCTCATTTTCTTTTGATTCTTCCTCCTCAAATTATAGTTCACCTTTGAAAACCATCCTCCATCAAAGAGCTTAGAACCAAGTATGTGCAATTAGGGATAAGTATCAGAGTGGGGCTTGATGATTCACCTTTTTACACAAAATTGACTTTTCCTAGCTTAGTTTTGGGTCCAAGGGACACAACCATCTTAAGCTTTGGTGTTTGATTCAATTGCTTCTCCTTCCAAATTTTTTTTGTTACAACTTTTGGTTTTTTGGAGCAATTGGATGCTCAATATTTTTGAATTTCACATGTAATCTACATAAGAAATTCCTTTCTTCTATCTCAATTGACTACCTCCACTCTCTCAAACCTGGGTATCAATGAATATATCTATTGGGATGACATAGATAAAATCAGTTCACAGTCTTGCATATATGAATTTCTTTCTTTCTATGATTTCCTTATCAATTTTGATCAAGGCACCCAAACTATTTTTGATCATCTTTAATCTAATAAGTTTACTATATTCATATGGTAAATTGTACAACCTTACCCAGATTGGCATGGCAGGGGTGGAACATTTTGTTGGGTCAAAATTTGGCACCCATTTGTGGATGTATAATGTGGAGTTGTTCATGGACCATATTTCCTATGATAGAACCTTATCTTTTCCCTCTTCATATATTTGAATTCCACCATAAATGTCACACCCCATTGTGTGTTTACCTATTTACTATTACTATGCTAGCGTAAATTATTGCATGTGTGAATGTATTTGGAATTTTGATTGGAAATATATGTGGTTGCACTTTGTTTATCAAGGAATTATGAATGAATGATTATTTCATTTAATGTTATGTGATGGAATGCATATATGGAAATGAATTTTATTGAATTGGATATTCTAACTATGAAAAGTATTATGTAAATGCTTGTTTTGATGAACGACTGAATACCATGGAAATGTGTTAAGTTGGATGCAGGTTCATATTCAATCCTCTAGGAGTGAGGGTAAGTATCACTCAGGAGAGGAACTTGGTCAAGTAACCTGCAATGAGACCTAACTGAGCTTATACACACACTCACAATAGAATGGTTGAGTGAAGTCATAGTGTTTGGAATTGGTAAGTCATCCTTTAGTATGATGTGTTTGCATTAGAAAGGATCTTGATTATTGTTGAGCCCATTCTTGGATGATGTTTATGTGTTTGGTGTTTATTAGTTCTTTATATTACTATGCTTGATTGATGAGGTGAACATACGTTGAATGTATGTATATGTATACATATTCATGTCGATGATAAACCATATGCATGAAGGAAAACGTACATGAGAAGTACATAGGTAGACGTTCCTATGCACGCTTATGGACAGGTTGCTTATGAGCATGGTGATATCGATGGAATAATGCGACATGTATGTATATATGTATATATATATCATGTGTATATTTTCCTATCAATAAGATAGTAATTATTTATTTGCTTGATTGTAATTGAATATATATATCTATATATATATACATGTGTCAATATATACACGTGTATGTGCGACACATGGAAATATCCATACATATATATCAATTGGAATATTTAGACAAAATTATTTGTCAATGATTATAGTTAATATATATATTATATATATTTGAATATATATATTATATATATTTGAATATATATATATATATATCTTTGTGTGTGTGTGTGTGTGTGTGTGTGTGTAATATGACATGGTCGAACTATGATAAAGGCTGATTTATAGTTTATAAGACATGATTGATCTAATATAAATGTATTGCTATTTTAAAGTAGCACATTGCAATTGCAATGAAAAACATTATCCAAAGGGATAATATGCGATGGAAAAAATAAACATTAAGTTTGTTGTTTAAAGTGCTTAAATCGCATGAATAAAGGACATAAACCATAACAAATAGATGTGCTTGGTCAAAGCTATTCTAAGCGCTATTACTAAGGAGTCGATTCATCCTTTACATGTGGATTGGACAGTCTATGACTAAGTTGACTGTATTATGTGTTGCCTAGTGAATATTGACTATTTCCTTTGATAAACCATGGGAAAAAGAATAGGGAAGGTGTTGAAACTTCGATGCCATATTATGAATACTCTATTTCCTGTAGAAGTATTTCATACTTGAAATTCGATTCTCATTTGTAGAACATGTGCATAATTAATTTAGTCATGTATTATTGGCATGGAAGGAGGTCAATTCGTTGATTACTAGGCCGAGTATTAGCTTAGAACGCTGCCACCTTTTTCTGTATAAGATGAGTTGACTTGCATGGTTGAGTGGTGTCAACTGGTTTACCACTTCTTTAGGCATCATTGTCTCATAATTTAGTATATATAGATGAGCCAATTCTCTCATTTGGACGCACAATCTAAGGTTATAATCTATTGTTTTTATTTTTTAGTTGTATTTTCTAGAGAAAAAGTTATTTTGTGAGAATAGAGAAAGAGGTTATTGTGAGGTTTTGCATTGAGTGGTTATAGTAGTTTGAAGTGAAGCCTAACAAGCTAACATTGGAAGGGTTAGAACTAGATGAGTCTATTGGATTAAGTGATCTATTGGCATGAGAATCTATTCTCCTTTTATTTGTCTTTTGCTGTGAAAGAATGAATGTTTTGATTAATTTGTTTGGAATTGCATGAGAATGTTTGCATTAGTAAAACACAATATTTTCTAATGGAAAGGAAAATAATCTGTTTGTGAATTCCTATGAAGTGTTTGTATATACTCCATAATAGGAGAGTTTGTTTATCATAACTTATTATATGGTAGGAATGATGAAACAAGGATAACTTAAGGGTTATTTATTGCAAAGTTAATTTGTAGGCTAGAAAGCTCACAAATTACACTTGGGATTTGAATATCCATTGAAGGGGAGGGGGCTAATTTATGCTTATGAGATTTGTGGGTAGAAATACCATTGTGTTTTGGGGAAGGGAATAGGTTGTTTCTAAGGTTAAATACCACTTAAAGAAGGAAATTACCTATGCATAGTTTATAATGGCCTTAAGTCAAATAGATCTTGATTAGTGTATGTGAGTAGGATGTCTATCACTCGAAGTACTGAGTGAGAACACTTTGGCCAAAGTAGTGTGATTGCCTTTAGCTCCACTATCAATTCACTGTGATCCATTTATGCATACTAGTTCAGGATTGTAGAGTCTACAAGTTATAGTTATGTAGGACACAACGCTAAGCTCAGAATGGTTGTCGTTACAAGGTTACTCCACCAATCTCTTCATCGAAGGGTAGGGCTATCTATCAGATGATAGATGTGCAGGGGATCACATTTGAGTCTGTGATTGGAAAAAAAATATTTGAGTGATGCTTCTCCTCCTCAGTAAGTGACCTAGATTTGAAAGGAGATTCCTGAACCATCTATATCTATTGCTTTGAAGCTCGGTTGAGCTATGTATGTACTTTGTACACAATCTTTGGAATATTGTAATATGTGGAATATTATTTTGGAAATGAAATGAAAATTGGTTATTGTTATGACATTTATGTTCATTTGTTCTCTATTAAGAAAAGATAATATTTATGGCAATGGTTAACTAACATAGTTCATTACTTGAAAGTGAAAACTTAGGAAATTTACTTGCATGAACAATTGGCATGTTACAATAAAGAAGCCCTTCAACGAAAAACAAGGGGATGAACATGTGGACCAGGTTTTTGATATCCTCTCCTCTATTTCTCTTCTTTGAAATCTACAAGCAAAATTTGCAATCGTATTAACAATGCCCATATCCTTGGGGAAATAGACTATAACTTTTTCCTCACTTTGCTTCAGAATATTACCTTTCCAATTCGAATTTGTACTTTGCACACAATTATGCTTTTGTGTCATTTTTTTAAGATTATATTGTTATATGGCTTCGTTTTTATTATTGATAAAGTAAAATAATAATATATTGATTTTGTATATGAAAATTTTATTATCATTGTTTATTTTTATATATAACTTCTAATTTTACTTTTAAAAACCACCATTTGTTATTTATTTATATATTATTTTTTAACAATTTTACATTAATATATTTTAAAGATTTAACATCTTTATATTTAAAACTAACTATTGACTCTAAAGAAATATTTTTTTTTTTTGATAAATAAATTATGTTTAGTTTTTATGTACATGATTAAAATCTAAGATTTCTTGACCTCTACACTTAGCATTTTTTAGATAAAAAGATTAAATTTTATTAATAAACAAATCAGTCATTTTAGTTGTAATTATATCTTTTATTTAAGATATTTTCTTTTGAAAAAGAATAGGCAATATGTGGCATTTAATACTGACATTGATATTAGTTCAATCAAAAATTTATTAAAACATACTAAAAAGCTTCTCATATTGATTTACAATAAAAAGTTTTCCAATAAGAATTGTAATTATATCTTTTAAAAAAGAAAAAGAATAAGCAATATGACATTTAATATTGAGGAGGTCATTAGTCCAATCAAAACTTTAATAAAACATCCTAAGAAACTTCCCATACTGATTTACAATAAAAAGTTTTACAACAATAGTTATGTATGTCTCAAGGTCTTCACCCTACCACTCAAATTATACCAAATAAAAAAAATAAAAAAATAATAACAATGTGTCTTTTGCCTGTCAGGAATGCCGTTATGAAAGACCAGAAATCCTATACCAGAACGCAAGACTTCGAGGAAGCTGCTATTCAGTGGAATTTGAAACACATTCTACGGAATGCCTTTGATTCGAAGCAACAAATTCCAACTGTTGATACAAATCATGCTTTTTTAAACGACTCTCTTCGGTAGCACTTTAGATGACGTTGGCTATTTTAAACAATCCGTTAGATCAAAACATTTAGAGACGAAATGGAACACTGTGTAAAGGGAAAGGAGTAAAGAAAACATTTATATGTACGTTACAGGAATATGGCCGAAAGCGTGTCAATGGATGTCATTTTAAAATGTGGGGTAAGTACTGCTTTCTTTCTATGAGTGGCGCGAATTTTCTGTCAGAAAATATTGTACGGAACGGTGTACATGTATTCCAAGCTGTTTGGTATGAATCTATACCTTTCACGTTTGGAAATTTGTTCCTACAGCCTTTTTAATCAATCCTCGGAGATGGGCAGTGGTACCACCATAGTCAGAATAATGTCAGCCGTCACGGTTGCAGCGTGCTTTCTAAATTATATTTTAGTGAGCGTCGAAAAGTTTATCAGTAAACCATTTTTGCAGCACTAGAAAGTATGGAGAATGATAATGGCAGAGGCAGAGGCAGAGGGAGATGGGGAGGAAGGGGTCGCGGCTTTCCCGGTGCTCAAAGAAGTAATGATAACGATAGTGATAGCAGAGGAGTGGGCAGAGGAAGGTTTCGAGGCTCAGAAAGAAGCCAGTGGACTGGAGCTGGGCAACGAGAGAGGAAAGACCCTGACGAAAAGCCGCTGGCGGTAGCAGCCAAGTTACAGGTCGGAGAGATTTCGGCTTTGATTACGAATGAGAATTTTGGCTACATTAAGGTGGACGGCGCTTCACAGACAGTGAAATTCAGATACGGCGATGGTTCAAAAACCGACACAGGCCTTCTAGATCTTGAAATCGGCGATGTATTGCAATTTACTTTGAATGATAATGCGGAAAGGCCCCGCGCAGAATACCCGCGTCTAGTGCAGTGCAGGCGGAGGAGCCCGGTGGTTCTGGAACGCTATCTTCAAAAGCTTCTGTGTGTCTGCGATCATAGCCCCGGGAAAGTACTGAGAGAAATTACGAAATGTCCGGCAGGGTTCTTTCTAGTGTTGGAGCTACGGCAGCCGCCGCAGGGCGTGGTATGTCGCGTGTTGGTATTGGCGGAGGCTCTGCAGCAAGAAGGCGCGGCTTTCTACGGCGCGAGAGTGAGGCAGTTTTTCAAATTCTTCTGCGGCACCGAGTTTTTGAGATCGCCGGGCGCATTGAAGGAGTATCTTTTGGATCGGTGCAGAGAAGAAGATGAAGAAGAAGGTTTGCTCATCAACAATTTCATGCTCTGTCTTGTGGCGCAGAGTCCAGAAAGCATTACCGATCTCTTGCCGCTGATCAAATCGATGATAGAAACCGTGAAGAGAGACAGTCTTGCTCCGTCTAGGTATTGCGATTTCGTTGTGGAGCTTCTGGTTTGCTTTTCTGGGGTTTACAGCTCGGCTGCCGATGCAGCAGCATCAATTGAGAAGCTGCCGTGGGACAAAATGCCGCTAGTTCCAGTCTCTGCCGAGATCACAAGCAGTAAATCCCTTCCTTTCGTCAAGAAGAAGGGGGGCTATGGATCTGTGGATGAGTACCTCGACACATATTATACTCTTTTAAGGGAAGACTGCTTTGCGCCCCTGAGAAAGGGCCTCGACGATTTCAGAGCAAACAAATTGGATCCCAGGGACATGAAAGTTTGGACCAACGGATCCGTCCTAGGAATCCATTTTAGTAGAAGAAACCCTGGCATAACTTTCGCGATAACAGCCCAGAGACTTGGCGGTAAAGGACCTGTCAAACTTCCCATGCCAGGAACCCTTCTCTGTATATCTGACGACGGAGGAAATTTCGAGTCTACGACTTGGGCTGTGGTGGCCAGATGCGAGGAGGACAGGAAATCCCGAGTTATGTTCGTGGAACCGGTGGACGGAAAAGCAGGCGCGGGAGGCTCGTCGGCTCAATGTATAAGTAGACTGCTGGGAGCATCCGGCCTTGTTTTCGCTGAAAATCCAACATTTTACAAGGCGTACGAGCCGGTTTTGAGAAGGCTGCAACAGATGGAGTGTCACAATTTTCCATTCCTAGAAGAGTTTGTGTACGCTAAATGGACACACCAACCTGCAAAATACCTTTCGGACCCGGCTACCACTGTGGACTGGGGATGTTTGTTTGGTGAGACTAGCGTTAGATCTGGGGTTAGAGATTTGGATAATTTAATCAAAGGCGGGTACAAGACCACTCTGGACCCAAGCCAGTTAAATGCAATTAGGCTTGCAATAAACAACCGCCTGGTTTTGATCCAAGGACCTCCCGGCACAGGTATGGGCAATGCACTTTCCCCAACTGTAAGTTTTTTGAATTTGATAGCCGAAATAGGCACATGCAGCATGTATTTTCTTTGTAAGAATTGAGATGATTTGAATTTCTTTAATGAGTTTGGCTAAGGAAAGAACCAGATTTGAAGACTGTTGGAACATATAAGTACCTCAATTGCATTTTACAGAAAAGTAGTATCAGTGATCTTAGAATTTAGAGAAATTGAACATTTCTATAGCGGTTTTACTTTCAGTTTCCTTTATAAGCCTTTGCATTTCCTCGTAAATCTTGAGAAGAACATAGAGCGGTGAAAAAACATCCCGATAACTGTTTCACCCTGAAAGTTCAATTCGATACAGAAACTAAATGCCTGTAAATATTAAACGAACAGAAAAAATAGAATAAAAATAGAGAACTAACACACAACACAACATGAATTACGTGGTTCACCATAGATGGCTACATCCACGGGAAAGCAGGGAATTGTATTAACTGTTATATCAAGTACACGATGTGCACACATATTTATACATAGCTGGGAGAATATGAAAGGTCATGTGACCGTTGGGCTTCACATCCCAACAATCTCCCCCGTGAAGTCCAACCAGCACAAACATGCACTGTGTCCCCTACATTTCCATCTTGTCTTCACATCGCAACCAGGCTCATCAAAGATTTGAGTTTAGCCAGACTTTGTTCATAAACACTCTGAATTAACCTTCTCCATGTCAAATCAGAATTAACAACATCTCCTCTTACTAATTTCACAGGCACAAACCTGCCCATCAGTTCAAAACACACTCCTTCATCCAGAGAAGAATCCTTGAACATAAACACAATACGGTCACCTTCTGTGCTTGTCTTCCCTGCAACATCTTCAAATACTACCCATTTCAGGGCCTCTTCCTGCATTACATCTGCATAATTCTCTAACTGTTCAGCATTATTAAATAGGACAATACCCAGACCTCCTTCAACAACTTCAAAATGGCCTATCCCATTATCGTAGTCTCCATTGGCGATTGTCACAGAACCCAACAACTTACTCAACTCTTCATCATTTCTAACAGCCAACTCAAGAACCTCTGTAGCGAGAAACTCTAAAACAACAGCCATATAGACAGGAGCCCTTGCGTCTACGTGCTCCGCATACTTCCCCGCCTTGAGAAAGTGAGCAATTCAGCATATAGGGAATTGTAACCCTTCTGCTATGCTATAGTCTTCTCTAAATGAGACGACAGGATCAGAGACAACAATCTCAGCTCCACCCATAAAATCATCTTGCAAACCCTTTAAGCAAATCTTAAGGTGAAGTTATCCTACTCTAGCAATAAATATATGTCCATTGGATGCCTCAGATATGATAATATGGACTCTATCTGCAGCACCACCAGCATCAATATCTTGTCGACTAGTTTTCTCTTTCAGAATTTCTATCAATGTAGACAGAGGAAGAGACCAGTTTCTAGCTTCGTCTACCTCTGTTTCTTCTTTATTGTATTCACTATGGTGCTTGTGCTCATGTTGGGAAGGTAGATTAATGCCTCGAGACTCAAAGGCATCACTAACAGCATCACTAAGAGCATCGTGCACAGTGTCAAATAATAAATCTTTGAAGCCAAATCTTCCTTCTCTCTTCTGCTCCCCATAAATCTTAAAATCCCAGGCGGTTCCAAGAACGAGGCCAGAAATTTTTTTCAAGAAACACGACCCATCGAGGTTCATCACATAACCTCTGCCCGCAGCTAGACCGATGGTGGGCTCCTCCTGCCGATCCAGATGGGCAGTGTGAATTTTGTCTTCCGCAACTATGATGCATTGCAAACCCGCCAAGTTGTCATACAACTTCCCTTCCCTCGTCATGTCTTCCACCATTCGCAGCCACTGAAGCTCCGCAACCCTATCGTTGCCCTCTAACTGAAACGCTTGTTCAATGATTTGGTGAGGAAGCAGCGCTCTGTAACTTGAATCTTCCTGCCTCCATGCCATAGCCCGCTCATTATTCTTCCTCTCCTCGGCTGGCTTTGGATCTTCAGTTTCCATAGCAGCAGTGGGCACCTCAGGAACAGGGGGGATCTCTGCCTCGGATGAAATTTTTGTTTCCTCCTCATTATTCACGGGAATGGGGCTGGAATCATTCTGCAAAAGGGAGCAATGCTTCCTACCGACAGGAACACTTTCCTTTCCTGTCTCATGCTTCATCTCCCTCATCAAGAACTCATTTGCATCCTGCTTTGACCTGGTCTCTGTATCAGACGACATCTCCAATCCATTCCCATAGATATCCCTCACCATCTGATGATTAAAAACCCCATTCTCCTTCATGTTCACCGCTTCCAATTCCGAAGAATCAACCTGGAATGTGTCAGCCCGAGCAGACATTTCCTCAGCTATTTTTGGGCTCTGCTTCCGGGAGGGTGAGCACACAGGACTAGTCGGTATGCTGAAGAAGAATCTACTTTGAATTCGTCCTGTACAAGAAGGAGCACTCATATAAGACGAACTATAGGAACTCTCATACACACAATTATTACCACCACCATTCATGACAGGCGATCCAATACCAACAACCCGCGAAGTCTCAATTCGTTTTTTCTCATCATTTGCTGCATTCAAGCTCTCTTCGGCCAAATGCACTTCTTCCTCAGTTTCTATGTCCTCTATCACAGTCTTTCCTGCAACCATGCTCTGTGATGAGGCTTTCCAAAAGCCATAACTGAGAGAGCCTTGTACACGACTCGCCTCGTTACTCAATTCTTCTTGAGTGACTCTGGTCGCAGTGCTATTAAAGTTGCATACATCTGAATCTGGAGACGCTACTGTGTTCGCCGTTTTTACTACAAAATTTTGATCAAATTCCAAAAGGTTAAGAAATTTACCAATGACGTCGTTGCAAGCGGGTCGGTACATGTTCCCCATCAGGCAAGGGCCTCCTCTAATGAGGCATGGCCTGTGATGTCCCCTTCTAGCTAGATACTTTAGTCTAGCTGTGGTTTAGCCTATTATTGGACCCTCGTAGGCTATTACAGATGGATAGGGGGTCAGTTTGGACACAGGAGGTTTGGGTTGTTCAGTGTTTTTGGCTTTCTCAGAGTTCAGTGGTTGGTTTGAGCTTAGAGAGTTTGATTTAGGCTTCTTTGAGTGATTCTTGCTATTTTTAGCATGTCTTTTCAGGCACTTGGGAAATAATTTCTTGGACTCCAGTTTCAGACGGTTTGGCCAGATTCTCAATATTGAGAGAGTTATGATTATTTCAGTGAATTCCAGCATGTTTAATGATTAATGATTAAATATAAAGTTAAATTGACTTTATATTTAAATCACTTAAGTGATGGGTTTATAACACATCGAATGGGGCCAATTGAGTATTTTATTTTGGAGGAGAATTATTAAAAGTTTTCCCTAAGTTTAATTCAATTAAATGTTAATGATTTTATTTAATGTTATTTCATTAAATAAATCGCAGCCTTGAAGAGGAATTTCGATTAGGGTTTTTGGAGGCTTATATTTGCTTGAGAAAAGAAGAATGAGGTATCGATTGTTATTGCTATCATTTTGAAAACAGGTTTTGTGCTCTGAGAAGGGTTTCAGCCATTGCCATTGAAGAACGTAGTTTCTTCTGTGAGTCTCCATTTGAACTGGTGAAATATCCAACGAATTTGGTATCTAGAGAGTTTCATACAGAGACTCTGATTTGTGCTTCAGCAGTTGTGAGGAAGATTCAGAGATTAATAGGGGTTTCATTGCAGATCAGAATATTTAAAGATTAATCCTTTGCTTATTAAAGTTTGTACCTGCTGCTACAGTACGTGAATAGTGCCGCGTGAATAGTGTCGCGTGAATAGTGATGCGTGAACAGTAACGCGTGAATAGTACGTGAATAGACGCGTGAATAGTGCCATCGTGAACAGTAAAATGCTACAGTGCTGTCATGAATAGTGAAATGCTTCAGTTCCGGTTGAAGGCAAGGCAAAAATCAAATAAAAATCAGGTTCCATGTTGTTGCCATTGTTTTTATTTTGAAAATAACGTAATTTTCCATTCTCTTGAGAAATAAAGATTAATTGCAGCAGTAGATCAGTTGTTTCAGAATTTTCAGATTATTGTAATAAGTTTCAGTTTAATGTTATTTGCTTTTTATGTCAATAAACCCTCAAAACACAAAAAAACGATATATCTATTCAAAAACACCAAAACAAATTTAGACAATGCATTCCGTAGCAGAATAGTATAGAAGCAGAGAACTAGTTGGGTTCTTACATTGGTATCAGAGCTAAATCCTGCCATCCTGAGGGTTTAGCAATCACATGCAGCCACCTGAGGCTGGCTCTCACAGATATTACACTCGCAGGCGAGCATTATTTGACAGGGAACTGGTTGTAGACAGGCAGCCGGACATCATGGGTGACAGGCAAGAAGGTAGCCCACCCAGAGGCAACAGGGATGAGGATTAGGAAACATGTGAATTTTTTAGAGCAATGGTTACAGGACAGCAGCAGATGGCTCAGGCCTTGCAGGCACTCACCACCATGGTTGAGCGCATGAACCCATAGGACAGACAGAATCAGGAGCAAGGGGATCACAGGAGTGCAGTGGGATCACCTAGAGCTCATAGGACTCATTCCAGGACAGCAGACAGGCCTACTCGTCCTACCTTCATTAGAGATGAGCCTGAGGTAGCACCTACAGAAGAAGCAGGAGAGGAGATGTTCGCAGATATTCTCATGGCTGCGAATGACGAATGGGAATTATTAGCTCCACAGGTGCGTGAGAGGATGACATTTGAGAGGTTTGTTAATCAGAGGAGAGAGCATTACAGGGCAGCGAGACAGGATAGGAGACCTCGTGGCCAGAATAATGAATTAAAGCGTGCTACAGGCAAGCTTTCCTTGACTACATTTGATGGTAGTAGCAGAATGACAGCGCAAGCTTGGATTCACAAGCTTGATACCTTCTTAGCACTGAGACCTATGATAGAAGTGGAGGCAATAAAATATGCCACGCTACATTTAGAGGGAGTTGCACATGATTGGTGGTACCATGGGATGGTTACCCTTCAGCATAACCAGGTGACTTCATATCAGGACTTCGTGGATAGGTTGGTAGAGAGGTTTGATAAGAAGGATCCAGAAGTCTACTTCAGGGAGTTGGCACAGTTGAGACAGTCAGGCGGATTGGAGTATTTCATTAGTGACTTTCAGAGGCTATCCGTTATGGTGCCAGATATCTCAGATAGGAGATTGGTTGTTTTGTTCACTGAGGGATTATCCGAACCACTGAAGGGTTGGGTAAAAGCCTTTGATCCATTCAATTTGCAAGAAGCAATTAAGAAGGCGAGAAGTATGGAACAAGCAGCCCCAATAAATAAATTTCAGTCAAAGGGTGCATCATCTAGCAAAGATAACAAACCATTCGTCAAGAAACCGGAGAGGAATGAAACAAAGGCTGAAAATAAAGATAAATCATTCGCTCCCTTGGATAGAGAGACATTGAATGATTTAAGGAAGAAAAAACTTTGTTTTTATTGCAAAGGACCCTATGACATGAACCATGACTGTCCTTTGAGACCAAAGGGGAAAGCAAACAGGGTTATGTGGGCTTACTATGAGGATTCCGATTCTGAAAATTCGGACCAGCAAACTGAAAATGAGGAATCCAGTGAACAAAAGGAAAGTTTAGATGATGAAAAGCTCAAGCAAATGTCTACCGATGAAGAGAAAGTTGAAGGTAGGCTTAAGGAGGCCCGTCTCACTAGTGTGCAGCAGGAGGGATCATTTAGAATGAGAGGAGTGTTGGCTGGACAGCGAGTTATTACATTGCTAGATACAGGGGCCACGCATAATTTCATTGATTCCAGGTTGGTTGAGAGACGTGGGATCCAGACTGAGCAGTTTGAGGGCTTGAGAGTGAGGGTAGCTGATGGCTACGTCCTCAAATGTGATAGAAAGATCACAGGTTTACCATTGAAAATAAGAATTCAAAGCTGAATTTTATGTGGTTAACATGGGTGACACAGATTTAGTACTGGGCATGACTTGGTTGCATGATATTGGAGAGTTCACTCTCAATTTGAGAGAAATGGTGATGAAATTTCAGATTGATGGTAAAACTCACATACTTAAGGCCATTCGAGACAGTGAGTTCAGGATGATGTCTTGCAGGCGCATGGAGAGTTTGTTGCGTCATGACCAGGTTGAGTGGGCAACCCGTTGCACGTTGATGCCATCACAGGGGCAGCAAGAAACAAAATACCATCCAGACATACAGGAGCTGAGAATTAAGCATTACAAGGTTTTCAGTGATATTCCACCAGGTAGACCTCCAGATAGAGGTATTGAGCACATCATTGAGTTAGAGGAGGGTGCTAAACCCATCATGATTACACCCTATAGGTATCTGAAAAGATTGAAGGATGAGATTGAGAAAACCATCAAGGAGCTACTTGCTATGGGGCATATTAGACCGAGTAAATCTCCTTTTGCTTCTTCTGTGGTTTTAGTGAAGAAGGATGGTACTCTTAGGATGTGCATTGACTATAGGGTCCTGAACAGAAAGACAATTAAAAACAGGTACCCCATCCCACAGATTGATGAGTTGTTAGATGAACTACATGGAGCATGTTTCTTCTCCAAAATTGATTTGAGATCAGGCTATCATCAGATCAGAGTTAGAGAGCAGGATATAGAGAAGACAGCATTCAGGTGTCATTGTGGCCATTTCGAGTTTGTAGTTATGCCATTTGGGCTAACTAATGCTCCAACTACCTTTCAGTCCACGATGAACAGGGTCTTTCAACCTCAGCTGAGGAAATTTGTATTGGTCTTCTTTGATGACATTCTTGTGTATAGTAGAACATGGGATGAGCACTTGCGACACTTGGATACAGTGTTGAGCATTCTGAGCAGGGAGTCCTTGTATGCAAAGGAGTCCAAATGTGATTTGGGATTATCTGAATTATTATATCTGGGTCACATTATCAGTGCACAGGGGGTATGCATGGATCCTGAAAAGATTCGTGCTATTGTTGAGTGGCCTACTCCAGTGAACCTTACACAGTTGCGGGGATTTTTGGGTTTGTGTGGGTTCTATAGGAGGTTTGTTAGTGGTTATTCCAGGCATGCAGCACCCTTGACGGATTTGATGAGGAAAGGGGCTTTCTTATGGACTCCTGAGGCACAGGAGTGTTTTGACAAATTCAAGGAGTTGATGACTTCTTGTCCAGTGCTAGCGTTACCAGATTTTAGCAAACCATTTGAGCTACATTGTGATGCGTCTGCTAAGGGCGTTGGAGCGGTGCTTATGCAGGACAAACACCCAATTGTATATGAGAGTAGGAAGCTCAAGGGACTTGAGAGGAGCTTCAGCATCTACGATAAGGAAATGTTGGCCATAATGCATGCTTTGGCCAAATTTAGGCAGTACTTAGTGGGCAGCAAATTTAGCATAAAAACAGACCACAACAGCCTGAAGCATTTCCTGGGGCAGCGAGATCTTAATGACAGGTAGCAGAAATGGGTAAGTAAATTACAGGCATATGATTTTGATATTACCTATTTCAAAGGGACACAGAATGTTGTAGTAGACGCCTTGTCGCGGAGACCTCATCTGAACTTGATGACAGACATATCAGAGGACTGGAGGCATTTGATCCTTGCAGAGTATGCAAAGGATACATGGGCATCAGGATTCATAGATGGATCGGTCCAAGATAGTGATTTCACCCTTGTGAATGAGCTCATCATTTACAAAGGGCGCATTTATTTGGTGCCAAGGTCAAAGGTGAGGAGGATGGTGTTGAGAGTTTATCATGACTCACCTATGGCAGGACATCCAGGTTTTTATAAAACCTACCGGCAGATTCGTGAGCGTTTTTTTTGGAAAGGGCTCAAAGCTGAGGTGTTACAGTATGTCAAAGAGTGTCCTACTTGCCAGCAGAATAAACAGGAGCACTCTTATCCAGCTGGTTTACTTCAGCCACTTCCGATTCCTCAAGAAGTGGGAGTGTTTGTCCATGGACTTCATCACAGGACTGCCGAGAACCCAGGGCAGAGATTGTATATATGTTGTTGTTGATCGGCTTACGAAGTTTTCCCACTTCTTCCCGATCACTGCTACATACACTGCTACGCAGGTGGCAGATTTATTCTTCAGAGAGGTATTCGGATTGCATGGCTTACCTCAGAGCATTGTCAGCGACATGGACAACAGGTTTATGAGTCACTTCTGGCAGGAGTTGTTCAGATTGTGCGGGACAGAGCTCACTTCGAGTACTAGCTACCACCCCCAGACAGATGGTTAGATAGAGATAGTGAACAAATGGGTGGAGGGATACCTCAGGAATTACATAGCAGGGCAGCAGAAGGCTTGGGTTAAGTGGATATATCTATGTGAGTATTGTTATAATTCCACTTATCACATGTCTATCCAGATGTCACCATTCATGGCATTATATGGATATGAGGCACCCAGTTTCATGGATTTGTTGCTATCAGATAGTAGAGTGCCTAGTGCTGGAGACTTATTACAGGAGAGCCAGGACATTGTAAAGGCTCTTAAGGAGAATATCACTAAGGCACAAAATCAGCAGAAACAATATGCTGATCAGAAGAGGACTGAGCGGACCTTTGAGGTAGGTGATATGGTATATTTGATGCTGCAGCCATACCACCAGTCCACTCTCAAAAAGAGTGGTGCCGAGAAACTTAAGCCACGTTATTATGGGCCTTTCAGGGTGATCAAGAGAGTTGGAGAGGTGGCTTATGAGTTAGATTTACCGATAGATAGCAGAGTGCATAATGTTTTTCATGTATCACGTCTTAAGAAGGCGTTAGGACATCAGATTGTTCCTTCCACCGTGCTTCCTCCCTTGGATGATGAGGGAAAGTTGGTGTTAGTACTTGAGGCTATCATTGAGTTCAGGGAAAGGAATTTGAGGAGGCGCACTATCAGAGAGTATTTGGTCAAATGGAGGGACATGTCGGTTGAGGATGCTACTTGGGAGAGTGAGGAGATTTTACAGCATCCAGAGTTGAGATTGCTTGAGGACAAGCAATTTCAGGAGGGGCGGACTGTGATGTCCCCTTCTAGCTAGATACTTTACTCTAGCTGTGGTTTAGCCTATTATTGGACCCTCGTAGGCTATTACAGATGGATAGGGGGGTCAGTTTGGACACAGGAGGTTTGGGTTGTTCAGTGTTTTTGGCTTTCTCAGAGTTTAGTGGTTGGTTTGAGCTTAGAGAGTTTGATTTAGGCTTCATTTGAGTGATTCTTGCTATTTTAGCATGTCTTTTCAAGCACTTGGGAAATAATTTCTTGGACTCCAGTTTCAGACAGTTTGGCCAGATTCTCAATATTGAGAGAGTTATGATTATTTCAGTGAATTCCAGCATGTTTAATGATTAATGATTAAATATAAAGTTAAATTGACTTTATATTTAAATCACTTAAGTGATGTGTTTATAACACATCGAATGGGGCCAATTGAGTATTTTCTTCTGGAGGAGAATTATTAAAAGTTTTCCCTAAGTTTAATTCAATTAAATGTTAATGATTTTATTTAATGTTATTTCATTAAAAAAATCGCAGCCTTGAAGAGGAATTTCGATTAGGGTTTTTGGAGGCATATATTTGCTTGAGAAATGAAGAATGAGGTATCCATTGTTATTGCTATCATTTTGAAAACAGGTTTTTGTGCTCTGAGAAGGGTTTCAGCCATTGCCATTGAAGAATGTAGTTTCTTCTGTGAGTCTCCATTTGAACTGGTGAAATATCCAGTGAATTTGGTATCCAGAGAGTTTCATACAGAGACTCTGATTTGTGCTTCAGCAGTTGTGAGGAAGATTCAGAAATTTATAGGGGTTTCATTGCAGATCAGAATATTTAAAGATTAATCATTTGCTTATTAAAGTTTGTACCTGCTGCTACAATATGACTGTGAACAGTAACGTGTGAACAGTGACACGTGAATAGTGACACGTGAACAGTAACATGTGAACAGTAACGCGTGAATAGTGATGCGTGAATAGTGACGTGTGAATAGTAACCCGTGAATAGTACCATCGTGAACAGTAAAATGCTACAGTGCTGTCGTGAATAGTGAAATGCTTCAGTTCCGGTTGAAGGCAAGGCAAAAATCAAATAAAAATCAAGTTCCA
>VDFB02169469.1:0-29312 GCA_007258455.2 Sequoia sempervirens | reverse complement strand
GTCCTTTTGGCAGTGAGCCTTTCTTCTTTCTCTAGGAAATGAGCCCTTGGTAGTAAGCCTATTTGTATTTAGTGTTGTTATTCATATATATGTGAGCTAATCCTCATCATGGTTTTCCATTATTGGGTTTTCCATGTAAATTTGGTTTTCTAATGTGTTTGGATGTGTTTGCATTGATATTTCATATGTTTACATTCTACTAATGCATGATATGGGTTTAAAGGCTAACAAGGGTTTGAATGTTGATGAGGGATTAAATGCTTTTAATGTACAATTGATTCAACCCCCCTCAAAGCTATGGTTACTTAGAGAAATATTAACCAATTGAGGTAGATTCAGATGTTGCACAAGAAGGGTATGAAAGCTCCTATGCTCGATAAAATGAATTATAATTAATAGAGCGCTAGGATGGAATCCTTTTTGGTCTCTCTTGGATTTGGTGTTTGGAAATCTGTTGAAAAAGGATGTGCCACACATGCTAATGGTCTAGAGAGTGATGATGAGATCAAGGATTATGAGAGAAATGTTAAAGCAAGGAATGCTATTTTGAGTGGTCTCTCTAATTTTGAACATGGGAAAGGGATAAGTTTCAAATATGCTAAAAGTATCTAGATAAAGTTGGAGAGAATTTATGAAGGAGATGATAAGGTCAAGAAAGCAAAGATGTAAAACTATAAATCCAAATTTGAAACCCTAAGGATGTATGAAGAAGAAGATATTACAACCTATAGGCTCATAGTAGATGAAGTTATTGTTGAAACAGAGGATTGCACCCTTGATGCTAAGTGTGAAAATCAGCAATCTTGTGCAACATGGGAACATTCTTAGATTGTGGATTTGGCTTGTTATGAGAATGAACCTCCATATTATGGGTTGGTTCCCCTTTAGATCTCCTAGAAACTAATGCATTTTTTGATTGGAAAAAGGATAGAAAGATAATTGATGAAATGAAAAGCTAAATCTAGGAGGTGATGCACCAAAATGTAATTAACCTATATCAACCTAATTCACAACTACTTTTCAATGAAATCTATTCATACAACTCAGACTGATAAGTTTCACCACAAAAGTGTTTCACTAAAAAGCATGAAAGAACCTTCATAATCCGTGACCTATGATGAAATTTGTAATTTGTATACTTGCTTTCAATAAAATGAGACAAAATAATTAAAGGTTTTGAAGTAAAACACATAAAAATACTTTATCAAACCACTCAACATGACACATGACACTAGAATCCAAATAGATGCACCCTTGATTGTATTGAAAATAGAAGAAATCTCTAAAAAAAATTGATAAAAATGAACTAAAATAATTTTTTCTCTATCAAAATATGAAAATATGAGCTACAAATCTCTAAGTTTCTCTATAACATGCAAGAGAAGACAAAAAAAGAGAACTAAGGGAAAAATCCTAAGCTTTTCCTCCTTTAATACAAATCTAGTCTCAAGGTGCCAAGAGGTGGAACTTGCAGTTAACTGCACTCCAAATATGTATCTCAATATGCCTCCGAGCAAAAGAGAAAATCCTCAAAATGAGGGCTTGTAACTGATCCAAATTGAGCTAAAATAGCTCCAAACTCCCTCTCTCAAACTGGTTGAACAAAGGGGACTCCAAAATCACTTCATTTGAACTGAAAATAAAGGATAAACCAATTTGAATATCTCAAAATGCATGTATAAAGCTTTAGTTCCACTCCCGCTTCTATTTTTGCATGATTTTGGGACCAGGATAAACTATTTGAATAAATATTAAAGATAACCACTTGTGATATACTATAATATTTGTTATGTGAAAATTTATCCCTTTTCATGACAAGTATTAAGACAATTTATAAAGCATTACCTTTAATATTTGTTTACACATTTATTTTTGTTTCAATTTCATGCAAAAATACAAAGGGGATATTTAATACATTAGGAAATTTTATAAAATAAAGTGATAAATATCACTTGGGCGGCCAAAGTTTAGGGTTTATTTGAGAAACTCAAAAAATGCCTAACCCTAACTCAAACTCATTTTGCATTCAACTCTTACCTTTTGTTTTATGTTACTGCGCTGCTATCAAGGGTTTGAAGGTTTAGGATTTCAAGGGATTTCTCTCTTTCTAGTAAGTCATTCTTTGTGAATTGAAAAAACCAAGATTCTTTTCATTATTTCATCTTTGTGAAAGAAATATTTTAGGTGCTCTATTATGACAAAAAGATGAAGAAAATTGATTGTTTGTGGTATTTTCTACTTGCAAGATTTGTTATTTCTGTCCTTATTAACAAGCCTACCACCATGATGTTATTTACAACAAAATGTAATCTACTCCACAAAACTCAAATGAAGATCTTTAACCCAAAAACTAACCATATATAGCACTATTTGTTAAGGCCACTCCATAGTGCAATTTACTCAAATATGGTCGGGTTTTCCACAATGATAACACAATTGCTACTGCCCTTTTGGAAAAAAAGTAGCAAGGTCTACGCAATAATATTATGTGTGATAGGTAGGCACTTCAGCTTTGCTCTACGCTGACGTTTCCCGCTCTATCTATTTTTTGAATTTTTGGCACTTTTTTGATTTGATTGCTTCATGGGTTGCTAAGGGGGGGGGGCTTAGGAAGGCTTCCCATTCCAAGGATGCCATCTCCTTTCCTAGCATTGTGCCTGCGGTGGTAGTGGCCAATCTAGCTACTTTTGAAAAGATGTCCTCTCCTAGTACTACAGTCCTTTCCTCCGGGGAAATGACAGAGGGAATTTCTGGGAAGTCGCCCTTTTCTTTGACTTTCAGGCTTAATTCCTTTTTTTCTGAAGAAGCTCTAGCTTCTTAGGTGGACAAACTGGTGGGGTCTGACTTGCCGACCCAATCTAAAAGGCTTGTGGAATCTGCTTCCTGGTCGGTACTGGCTGGGAAGTAGATGTCCCTGAGGTTTTGATGCTGAAGATAATGGATAACCTCAAAATGGCTCTTGTTGGTATTTTTTTGGCATTTAGGACAAATATTGAACATGTTAATTAGTGGGTTGCTTCTACCTGGAATCTCAAGGGAAGTGTCACCATAAATGCGATGCCCCAGAGGTATTTTTATGTTTTCATTTGTGGTTTATGAAGATATGCTAAAATTTTTAACTAGGGGTCCTTGGGATTTTGACCTAGGTTTTAAAAAATTTCTATCACTTTGCAAATGGAAACTGGGCTTTGACACGTCAGCTGATTTGGGGGCCTCTATGCCAACTTGGGGTTTGCCTTCCAGGCCTTCCTTTGGAATTCTGGGAGATGAGAATCTTAAAGGGCATTGCGAACTCCTTTGGGAGCCTCTTGGCAATTGATAAGATTACTCAGGAGAGGGTGAGGCTGGTGTATGCTTGAATATGTGTTAATGTGGCTGTTAATACAATTCTTCCCTCTTCAATATTGCTAAAGTCTAAGTTTGGTAACTGGACTCAACCCTTGGAGTATGAAAATGCCTGCCTCTTTTGCCAGCATTGTAAGAGGTTAAGACATCTTATTGATTCTTGTGTGGTTGCAGGTGAGGGATTGAAAAACAAAGGAAAAAAGGCTGAAGAGGATGTCTCATCTAAGGCTATGGCTTTGGGAGTATAGTCTTCTTCTACTTCCCCCCAAAACGTGTCTATCCCTCTTCTAAAGGATATTCAAGATCTTGAAAAGATGGCTATGTTTGAGCCTTAGGTTGAAGTTAATGAGTTAAGTGGCCTAAACTTCAATGTGGCGGCCCCTACTTCTTCCCTTCCTACTCTAGGCTTTCCTTCCCTCAAGGATTTGTCAAGGGAAGATACAATTATGGAGAAGGTCCAAGGTGAGGATCCCCTGTTGGTGATGGATGTTCCATATTTGAAGAAGAGGGAGTAGATTAATGTATCTGTTGAACTCCTGGAAGAGGGAGAATATGTTCTGGATGACACTACCCTGTCTCTAGAGGAGATTAATCCTACTTCTCATCTTGGTACTAAAAACTTGAGTGATTCATTGGCTCTGCTTGGCTTTCCTCAAGGGTATAGTGATAAGGAGAATGAGGAGGGGTGGTCATAAGCCACTATGAAAAGAAATAAGAAAAAGAAATAGGATGTTGGAGGGAGAAACAAGGTGGGAATACCCTCCCAAAAGGAATCAAGAATTAAGGATATTGTGAGGGATGTGGCTACTAGAAAACATAGAACCTTGGAATCGATCACATGATTGAAGTCCAAGAAGAAGTAGTATGGGGGTTGGCTTGTATGGAAGTGGGGTGACTCTATTTTCTTCTATGAAGTACATCTCCTGGAATATAAGGGGTCTTAATAGCCCCTATAAATAGTTTTTGGTTAAATCATGCATTCTTGACAACAAAGTGAATGTCCTACTCTTACAAGAAATGAAGATGAAGAAAGAGAGTTTTGAGAAATCTATTGTTAGGATCTGGCCTAGTGCTACTTTTTTCGTTAGTGAGGCTCAAGGAGCTTTAGCTGGTATTGCTACTCTCTGGAATCCTTCTAAATTGAAAGGTTCCTTGTGTTTTGTGAGTTAGAACAGTCTTGAGATTACTTTGGAAGATGTTGTTTCTCAGGAGAAATAGAATCTTGTAAATATCTATGCCCCTAATTCTAGCAAAGATAGAGTATTTCTATGGGAACAACTTAGTGAAGCTATTTTTGATAGGAGTGATGAACATTGGATTCTTGGAGGGGACTTTAATTCTCCTCTCTTTCCCTCAAAAAATTTAGGAGGGTTCGATGATTTCTTAGATAGTATGATGGAGTTGGCTAAGTTATTTAATACAACTAGTCTAATTGATATCCCCCTCCAAGGAACTAAGTATACCTAGTCTAATAGGAGGATTGGAAACCATCTTATCCAGGTCAAATTGGATAGATTCTTGATCTTTGCTAACTGAGATATTTCCCAATTCCTTTCTCTTTCTGCTCTCCCAAGGTTTGGATATGATCATAATGATTTGGTGCTAAAAAGAAATTTGGAACACAATAGGGGCCCTACCCTTTCCAATTTGAAGCCATGTGGGGTCTCCACCTAGATTTTGCTGCTTGAGTTCAATCTTGGTGGGAGGAGCCCACAATAGGTACCCCTATGTACTGTTTGGTAGAAAAGCTACGCAAAATTAAGCAAAAAGTGAAAGGGTGGAATAAGCTAACCTTTGGCAACATCTTTGAGATTAAGAATAATCTGGGAAAAAGCTTAAAAGAGGTTCAGGATATTATGGATATTGGCATAGTGGATGAAGAAATTTTCACAAAGGAGAGAGATCTTAGATCCCAATGGTTTAAGATAAATAAAAAGGAGGAAACCTTTTGGAAACAAAAGTCAAGGGTCCAATGAAACAAGGGTATAGGAACACAAAATTCTTCCACCAATCGACCCTCAAACATAGAAGCAGAAACAAAATTAGATCGTTGGCGAAATAAGATGGTTCTGTTGTGACCGATGAAAAAGAAATTGCCAAGGAAGTTGTTGAATTTTTCTCATCTTATCTTATGAACCCTATCAATGCTCATCAGGTAAATGCTAACCTTCTTGAAGTTTTCCCTAATGTAATCTCAGATTTAGACTTAAAAATGATGTCTAATGCTATTTCTATGGAAGAAGTTAGAAAGGCTATTTTCTCCTTTGGTGCCTTTAAAGCCCCTGGCCCAGATGGTTTCCCTCCTACTTTTTTTCAAAATTACTGGGATATAGTCAATGATGATCTCTTTAATGCTGCTAGGGATTTTTTTAGATCAGGAAGGTTGTTGAACCATTTGAATGCTACCTTTATAGCTCTTATTCCCAAAAAAGCGAATGCATCAACCATGAAATACTATAGACCTATTAGCCTTTGCAACACGGTCTATAAATTTTTTTCCAAAATTTTGGTGTATAGACTCAAACTAGTGCTTGGAAAAATATAGCCTCTAATCAGAAAGGGTTTGTTCAAGGTAGAAACATTCTTGATGCTTTTATTTCTACCCATGAAATAATTCACTATATGGATCACTCAAAAAAGCCTAGGATGGCCTTTAAAATTGATATTTCCAAGGCCTATGATAGGGTTTCCTGGCCTTTCCTGTTTGCTATTCTTAAAAAGTTTGGGATTGAGGGTAGATTCCTTAAGTTGATTTCTGCTTGTGTCACTACCCCTATGTATTCTATCTTTGTCAATGGTGTCCCTCAAGGTTTCTTTTCATGTGGCTGTGAGCTTAGACAAGGTGACCCTCTTTCTCCCTACTTTTTTATCATTGTTGTTGAAGTTCTGGGTAGGAATATTCAAAATATGGTGGACTCACAAGCTCTTAAAGGTGTGAAAGATGCCTCCTCTCTCAGGCCTGATTCCCATCAATAGTTTGTTGATGATACTCTAATGTTTAGGGATGCTTCGGTAGGGGAAGCAGGCTTATGGAAACATGTTCTCAATGATTATGCTGTTGCTTCTGGTCCATGTATAAACTATGAAAAAAGCAAAGTTTACTTCAAAACTGATGAGCAGATAAAGGATAGAGTGAAAAAAATTCTAGGATGTCAAGAATTTGAATTACTGGATGCCTACCTGGGCCTCCCTTTGTTTTCTAAGAAATTGGAGAATATCTACTGAAACCAATTGATAGAGAGAATTCAAAACAAACTGGTAGGATGGAAGGGTAAGCTTCTAAGCTCCACTGGTAAAATTCAACTCCTTAAATCCACTCTTTAGAATATTCTAGTTTATTATCTTTCCCTCTTTAAAATCTCTGCTCATATTGGGGAGAAGATTGAACAGATTCAGCGAAAATTTCTGTGGTCTAGAATGGAAGAAAAAATAGACTATCTCTAGTCAGTTGGGATAAAGTGTTTTTGCCTAAAAGATGTGGGGGTCTGGGGATGAGAAGAATTACAATGCTAAATAAATCTTTGATGGCTAAGATTGGATGGAATCTCCTCGAAGGTTCCAAATATTGGGTCAAAATTTTTCAAGCGAAGTACTTAAGGAATAGGAATATTGGCTGCTTCCTCTCACAATCATATTTTCCTCCTTGTTCAGCTTTATGAAACCATCTTGTGAGGTTAAGGAATGTGCTAAAAATGGGGGCAAGGAAGAGAATTGGGAATGGGAATTATACTAATTTTTGGAAGGACCCTTGGATAGAGGTTTTCACTTTGTCAGCCCATGATGATTTGAATCCTCTCAAGCAGAGCTTAAAGATGATCTGTGGTAAAAAGGTGTGTGATTATATAAATTGGGATATAGGGGAACCAAAATGGAAGGAATTTGATACTTTATTAAGGAGAAGCAATCTAAGAGGTCAAATACAAGTGAATTGGGATCCAATATTGATAAGCCTTCATAATTTGATAGGGGAGCTAAGTGGTTCGATAGAGGAAGGGATGATGAGTGGCTCCAGAAAAGTAGCTCTTCTAGCTGTTTCTCAGTAAAAAAGACCTATGAAGATCTTGTGAGGGCCTGTTAGAACCAGAATTTTCATAAAAAATTCTAAGTATTTTATCATTTGAAATCCAAAATTCCCATTCTTATTTCCATAATAAATCACATTATCACCTTTCAAGGTCATTTTTACCCTTTACCACGTTACTACTATCACATTGGCCACCCCTCATATCACCCATATCATACCTCCTTACCATAGATCATCCCCAAGTAGCTTGCAGTATGACGGTGAGAGCAACCACTACTATATACTACTATACCGCTATACCTTGGGGGGTCAAGACATAGCCCGCGGTAGAAGCAGTACATTCAATATAGGTACTAAGGAGATACCATAGTACTACAGGAAAGAAAAAGGTAGCCCACAATAGAGTGGTACATTGAAGAAGGATACTAAAGACACACCGCGGTATCGCAAGGGAATAAAAAGTGACATGAGGTAGTGCGATAACCAAGCCATTGGGTCATTTAAAACATATGAATCACTTCAATCAACATCAAAATATAAAAATTGAGCTTGATACAAAGATTTGAATTGTGCAAATTTATGAGTAAGGAGTAAATGCATCTTGGTGTTAAAATACACAAAATAAGTTGAGATTTTTTCATAATAGCTGAAAACAAGTTGCAGATGAGCTCAAGTTGTTGGAGTGAAGGGAATTATTTGAAGTGAGTTCCATTTTTGAGTAAGTTTTTCTCATCATCTTCTGTGAATTTCGTAAGATGGGACTAAAAAAGGCTGAAGTAGGAGTTAAAAAGGATGAAACCCAAAAACCATCATTGCAATCCTCGTTGCTTTCCTTGTTGCTTGGTTAAGTAGATAAGGGACCTAAAAATGTTTTTAGAGACTTAGCTCAAGGCTCTAGGGACCCCATTATACCCCGGTCAGGGTGGAACCTCTATTGGTACTTCTATCAGAAAAGGAATGACAAGGTTCCAACGTCAAACCCATGGGACCTAGATTTGGCTAAGTTAATTGTTCCTAACGTTTTCATTGATATTGAGCTAGTTAAATCCCTTGCCCTCATCTACCATGCCCCAACCAAAACTGTTAGACTTCCAAATGGTGGGTGCTTAGTTGATGTCACAAGAGATGCCATCATAAAATGTTTTAACCTGAATAAACAAGCTGCAAAAGAGGTGAATTTAGTGAAACTAGAGGAGTATAAGAGGTTGAGGAGAACATATAGTAGCAATGAGCTCCCCCTACACATGAAATGGTGAAAGGTGTGATTGATGAGTATAAGTATTTGATTGATATAAGGAAGAAATTGGAAAGTAGGAGTGCATTTGATTCTATCAAATACCTCTTCAGCCCATCAATCATCAAAGATGATAATCTGTTGAAAGGTATAGATGAATGGAGAGAGGAATTTGATCAAATGATTCTGAAGTGATTGGCACATGTACATGATGTTGGGGAGATTGATATCAACAAATTCCATACTTTGCTCGATGGGATCATCATTCTAGACAATGTATATACAAAGTTCATGGTGGATGTCAGAAATATCCTAGATAACAGATGGAAGAGTCATCTTACAAACATTGCAACTACACAGGAATTCAAATGGCCAAGCGATTTGACAATTAATAAGTGGCAGGAAAAACATTTGGGCTCTGATGAAGATTGATTCTATACATCATGAAGAAAAAATATCATATAGTAAAAGCTTTGAACAGGTCTTAGATGACCACGGGATTTTTACTCGAAGATTAACGAATTGATAGACATGTTATGATTAGTTTTCTTTAGTTATGTTTAATTTCAAAATTATGTTTTGTTATCAAAAGAAATGTTGTTTGGTCTGAAGCTTCTTGCCTCTCGTATTTATAAGAGAGACTAGGATCAAAGGAAGGAATTAGATATAGGAGAAAGAAATAGGCGAATAGGGATAGATAGATAACATAATGCTTACATTTCAAAAGGCCATGTTGCAAGCACAATTTTGAAAAAGTTAATTAAAGATCTCTGATTTTGTGGCATCATATTGGTATCAATTGTTTGTTGAATTAATTGAAAAATATTATCAGGTTGTCTCCAAGGTTGACATTTCCTTATTATTTAAATTGGTGTATCAAGGAACATTTTTTACTCTTGTATGGTTCAATTAATTGACTCCTTCAAGGAAGGATTAAATTCTTTGAATTAATCACAGTAATCTGGGAAAGGTCATTTGGATCAATAATAAGAACTTGGTAATTGCATCCTTGTACGTTTATACAAGTTATAAACCAATATTAGTGTGCCAAATAGTTAGAGTTACTTCCAAATACAAGCCACTCATCTTAGACTTTCATTTGACTCCATATACCCAACAAGGCACTGGTGTCACACATTTCATCATTTAGTTTTGTCAATTTTTTTTCAAAACCTCACATTTGTTAATTGAAAATATTCACAGATTTTACCTTGATATTGCTTATACAATTTACACCAAATTAGGTTTGCATCTCTCCACTTCCAATTTACATTGTGGATAGATTGCTTAAGTAGGAAACACACAATTTAAGTCTACCTCATTTGCATAGGTGCACCCACCTAGGTTTGGCAAAGCTTGAAGAGGAGAAAGTTCAAGTACATTATTTGGCCTTGTTCATTAGCCTGAAACATACAAAGAGCTTGGAAACCTCTTGTGTTTTTTCAACCAGTGTTTTTGAGAACTATAGGGCCCAGGTGCTATTCCTAACCACTTCTGGGACAGGGTGTGGCAAAAGAATTTGGTTCCTAAAATAAATAGTTTTTGGTGGACTGCTGCCCATGGAAAATTTTTCACCATCGACAACCTAGTAAAGAGAGACTTCCAACTGGTTAACAGGTGTTCCTTATGCAAGCAGGAATATGAGTCCTTAATTCACATTTTCTTTCAATGCCAGTATGCGAGGGAAGTTTGGTCTTGCTTTTTGCAGTTGCTATCTTTTGATTGGGTGTTTCCCAATTCTATGAAGTTGTTTATTGAGGGTTGGTCAAATTTCACTTTTTCACATAATGTAATTGTGGACCTATGGAATGAAGTGCCACCTTTTGTTACCTGGGGTTTATGGAAGGAAAGGAATAATATAATTTTTAGAAATGAGGAGAGAAGCAGCTGGGAGGTTAGTCAAATAATTAAAATCCAAATCAAGGAAAATATTGAGGATGGAGATGCAACTTCTCTAACACCTAGATGAATTACAAAGAAATGAGGATAAAACAAAATTGGGGAATAAGGAGAGACTTAACCAACCTAGTTGGTCTAAGATGCTTAATAGAATGGGTACTATTTGGAGTCCTCTGCTGAAAGATTGGTTTAAATGTAACTTTGATGGGTGCTCAAAAGGAAACCTGGGACAAGTTGGGGCAGGAGGTCTGGTTAGAAATCATATAGGTGAATGCATTATGGGCTTTGGAATTAATTTGGGTGTCAAATCTAACAACAAAACTGAAGCAATGGCTATTCTAGGGGCTTTCAATTTCCTGAAGGAATTGGGATATAAAAATGTTATCATTGAAGGGGACTCTAAGCTAATTGTGGACATTCTAAATGAAGATGCTGCTCCTTCGTGGGAAATAAGAAATATTATAGATAGATGCAAAGCCATTAATTTTTTTTTTAATTCTTGTCGGGTTCAACATGTATATAGAGAAGGGAACAAGGTTGCCGATTGTGCAACCAATGTTGTGCTGAGCTATAGGGGATGGACATGTTGGACCAATAGAAACATGCCATTGATTTTAAGAGATGTGATTCTTAATGAAAAATTTGAAAATGTATATTACATGCAAAATTAATAAGGTGGTGGCTTGCGGGACTAAGGAGTACCAAGTGGCGGTCTTGAGCTTTCTGTGTAATGATGGCATATGGGGTATAGGATGGTATAGGAGGATCTTGGAAGGAGATAATTTTATTAAATTTCCTTTAAAGTTGATGTTCATTAATCAAATGATGTTATTGGATTGCCTAAAGTTTGTCCTTTCTATGCATGCCGATAAGCCCTCTATTAGAAATCCTCGTATTTCTATAGTGGGGAAAGGTATGAATTTAATTAAGATTGTTAATGCTTGCAAGATTAATGATGATTTTTTCAGTTTCGAGAAATGTGAAGTTGGCTTTCATAATAAGAAACTTCTTGAATTTCCATTCTTCACCATCTCTATGTATTGTTTGGTTAGTAAGCACTAGTTTCAGCCAGGGAAGAAAGAAGTTTGTGGGGGACAGTATGAAGAAAATCCCAACTCAACATAAGAATTTGCAGAGGATTAAAATGGGCAGACCTAGGAAAAGAACAAAGCTACCAAACTATCAAACCTGTTGGAGATATGTGCCTCAATCTTGCTGACCTGAACCTCCTATAAGAGTAAATCGGTGAGACACTTGAGATGTCTTACCGAAAAGTTGTTTAGTCCTGAAGGCTTGAAGTGTTAAGATCGGTGTGACTTGTGATCAGTCTTGCCAAAGAGAACTATTGAAGTGACTTGAACTGTCGGTGTGAGTTCTCTATTTCATATAGACAATAGTTATCTAGCCAATGAGGTTCGTCAGTGAGACTCTTGCCGATCTGAGGAATGTATGTAAAGTAGCCTGGATGAGTTTTAGTATGACTCTGGTCGATGATTGGATCAGGGTGACATTGGTCATCGGGATGACTTGTGAATGTCACTTCGGTGCTTGTGGTCTGGCCAAAGAATTCTGTCGGGAAGACTCCTGCTGAAGTGAACTTCGTTGGGATGACATTGGTCTTCGGGTAGACCTGCGAATGTTGAATCAACTATGTTAGTCTGGATGATGGGTCTGATCAGTGTACGTCTTGCCAAGAAACAAATGGTTAGGATGACATGATACTTCTGAATGCATCTTACTGACAGTAGATCTCTGGCCGACGTGATCTGTTCGGTGTGAGTCTGGCCGATGGGTGTGTTCGGTGTGACTCCTGTTGATGAAAGGTTCCAAACTGCAGTGAGCTATTTTTCATTGGGATGACTTAATATCTCAGTGTGACTTTGTCCGATAGTGTTGACTTGCCGATGGAAGTGGTCGATGTGACTTGGGCTATCGTTGTGAGTTTTCAGTCTTGCTGCCGATAGTGGTTCTCTAGCCGATTGAGCTGCTCCTGATGCATATCACTGTGACTCCTACTGATGGTATTTGGTTAGGGTGACATGAAGGCTCGATAAGAATCTTAGCGACAGGGCATGTTTGGCCGATGGGGTTTACATTCGGTGTAACTCGTGCCGATGAGGTCTTCTGAACTGTAGCTGAGTGTGAGGTCATCGATGTGACTTGGGACTTTGATGAAACCTTCTTTGATGTTGGTTCTCTTGTGGATAAGGAGAGTTGGTGCTCCTGTTGATCACCGGGGTGACTCAGGCCGACAAGATAGTTCGAATGGTGTATGAGCTTAATGACATTGGGGAGACTTGTGGGTTCGATGTAACATTATGAACTCTTGCCAATGGATGTTGTCTTGCTGATGGGCTTGGTCGAGACCTCGGGATGATAGAGACATTAGGGAGACTTTGGAGATCAGTGTGTCTGTGACCGATAGACAAAGTCAGGCCGATGGAAGTGAAGATGGACTTGGTTGAATGAACAATGACTTTGTTGGCCTGCCGATGTGTTGATTGTTCATCGGAGGAACATGATGAGTTGGAGGAGGCTATTTGTTGTCCAGATAGGTTGGCGGTTGATCTAACTGAAGAAGACGAACTGAACAATTCTGAGTTAGGATAAAGCTGTTATATAGGATCATTTGGGGGTTGGTTAGAGAGAATGAGAATACTGTTTTGAAGGAGGTGACTCCTCTCTCTCTCTGTGGTTTGATTGTGAAACCTCTCTCTCTCTATGTGAATCTGCTCTATATATTGTGTGAGAATATTGTAATAGTGCAAAGGTTGTAATGGATTGAGAGGTTGATCAGAGAAATGTAAATAAAAAAAGGGAGAGGGAATTAGAACAGGGTCATTGCCCGTTTGACTCCAGAATGAAATAAGTTGTAATCTCTGTGAAAAGGCTATGAGCCTGAGATTGTATTGTAACTCTGTTTATTGCTGAATAATACAATGGATTAGATCTTTTGGAGTGTGGGGTTTTTAACCCGAAAGGGTTTTCCCCATGTAAATCTGTGTGTTCTAATCTTCTGTACCATCTTTCATGTTTAATGGTTCTATTTGTTGAATCTGTTTATGAAAGTTGTTGAATCTGAATTTTACATGTGCTTCTCTCAGAAGGATTAATGTGGGAAATGAACTGTGTATGATTCCGCTTTGTGACATAGTTGTATGTGTTTTTGAGGCAATCTAATTGAAATTAAAGTTACCAAAGGCACTACTATTCTTGGAGGTTTCTCTGAGATGACAAATTTTTCCCAACAAAACCCTTAAACAAAATGTTGACCTTTGGAGGCTATTTGAGAGTGCGGGGATGGTCCCGTTCTTCCAATCTCTTAAAGGATACAATGAGAGCTTAATGATGAAATTCACCAACTCCTGGAGGAAAGGCTGTGTCACTATTGGAACTGTGAAGTTTGAAGTCACCACTCACTTCATTGTCGAAGCCATGGGTTTGCAGAATTCTGGGCTAAAAGTGGCTAAAAAAAGTGGAGTGGACTACCAAAAGTTCATTGATAATTTTCTTCATGAAGGTGAAAATATCAAGCGCTTCTAGAATGGGTATGCCAGACTCGAACTCCCTCCTCCCTTTTCTCTTGTGAGTCTTTTTGTTATGCATTATTTTACTCTTGAGGGTAGGTACATGTCGGTTCACATGTCTCACTTCCCTTTGTTGAACTATATTAGGCATGGGAAGCATTCCAATCTCCCTTTCTATCTGTTGTCTTCCTTGCAGCTCAACATTGAAAAAGGAGCTAGCCCTCCTCTCCATCAGGGTCTTATGCTCACCTTGTATAAATTTTCCCTGGCCCATAATCCTCATGGAAATCCCTTAATTGCTAGGAATGTGAACCTCGACCGGGCTGATGAGGAAAATGTGCAACAATCGTAGGAGGTAAACCCCATTGCTGATGACCTCCCGACTAAAGAACCTATTCCTTGCCACCCTCTTGCTTTGGCCACTAGGCGTGTACTAATCCCTACAAAAAGCAACTCCCCTATGGTTAATGCGTCTGATCCTTCCACCCCTTTTTCACTGAAGAGTGAGGATTTGAGAAGTTTTGAATTACAACTTATTAAAGCAATGCCTAAAAATAGAAAACACTCTCCCCTACTGTTGGAGCCCCTAAAAGCGAAGAAACCAAGATGTGACATTAATCCTAGAGATGTAATTCATATCTCTGAGGAAGGGAACCAAATGGAGGAGGATAAATAAATTATTCAAGGGCTAGGGAGTGGTAGTAGTGGAGGAAGAAGGTCGACTCGTCTGGCGAAGGTGGCCTTGAAAGAGAAAAAAGGAAAAAAAAAAGTGTTAGTAAATGAGGAGGACTTGGGGTATGAAGATTTTGAAGTGCAAGAAGAGGATGAGTCTAAAGAATTGGACTTTGAGGACACTGCCTATGAGATGGGGGAGGATGGATCGAAGGAGGAAAAAGTGAAGGAAGAGGAGGAGCAAGTGGATCGATTTGAGGAAAATTTTGAGGCTGGGAAAGAGCAGGATGTTGAGCTATGTTTTATGGAAAACAAAGTCGAGGAGTTAAGTATTGAGTTTTTAAAAAGCAGACTAACTTTCTTGCAGGTAAAATTTGAAGATATGAAGAAGGTGCTAGCTACTCTCATGAGAGTAACTAATAGGTTGATGAGAAGAGAAATGCTTAGTGTGGCTTCCGGTGAAACCAAGCTAACCAGAAAACTAAAGAAACAGGGGAAAACTGATACCCTAAAGCTGCTGGATGAAACAAAGGGCCCTTATTGGCACGAGCACATTGCTCTCATGGGAGAGTATGGGGACCTGTTAAAGAAAGCCAACTAATGGATTGTGTTGGTGCTCTGCTATTCTTTGATGGGTTTTTTGGCTTGGCTTTTTATATTATCTGGGACTATTCTATTATCTTCCTTAGGTTATGGTGGAATACCACCTGGAATATTGTCGATCTTATTAATGGTCATTGTAGTTTAAAGTATGCTGGTAAACATTTTATGTTTTTGATTGATAATGGTTGGACCTTGGTTATTTTGTTAAATTTGGGCTTGCGTGGCAAATTAGATGCTATTTTTTGGTTTTAAGGTGGTGTTGTTTCCCACCTCTCTGCTTTTTTTTTTTTTTCTGTATCTGTTCTATGGGATTAGGGCCCTTCCTTTCTTATCTAATAAAAAAAAATATTATGTGCATTAGAATATACCCATATCAATACTTTTGTGTCCTCCATATCTTTCCATGTATCTACATATTTGCACCTCTTTACCTCTATCAATATCCAGCTCCAACACAATTCCATATGTCGCACTATCAACTATCTTGTTTTTGTTGAGGAATAATTTATAAGAGCTTGGACCTTCGCTATCTCAAACATTGTTTTATCCATGAAATAGGGTGAAAGCCTATGCAATAAAGCCATTTTCCCCTGAGACTTATGCTTTTCCCAATCAACTCTAGAATGTTTGTGTGAGAAATCTATGGGTAATCCATAGTTAGAAAAGCTCGAGCTACTTTAGATCTTTTGTTCATTGGATGTCCTATTGGATCTCATCATATGCAACATAAACTTCACTCATTATTTCTTGGACTATCCACCACCAACATCATCAAATACTCCAAATTTTTTTGTTGTACTTTTCCATACATAGAATCATTGTCCAACTTAAATTTGTGTAGTGAAATCTCCTCCAACAACTTCTCAGCAATGGGTTCTCCAAATTCTTGTTCTACCATAAGCTGGAAGTCTTGTTGCTGTTGAAGCATAGTGTTTGAATCTGTGTGAGATGGGTGTTTATATGAGGAAAACACAGTGTCATGCCATGAATTGTTCTTTGATGAAAACAACTCATAGAAAAATGTGTGAGGAAAGCTTAGAACCACTTATTGTGCATTCTATTGTCCACCCTTTGAATTGCAATTTTTTTTCTAATTCTAGCTTATTTGGGATTATTGAAAAAAGGGACCCATTAAAACTGATCTGTCAAAGATTTGGGTTGCTAAAACTGATCCTTTCCCTCCTGGATTGTGTATTAGATTGCTACCTATTTTAACTTTAGTTGCACTACTATTTGACTGTGTTTTTTTACATAGTTGTTGATCATCATGTAAACATACTTGGAAAGGAAACAATCACTTTGCCCATATTTATGCTTATAACAACCCCATGATTATAACTACCATTTCCACCTATAATTTCACTTTGCTAGTGCCTTTATGACTTCCCATTTAACCTTATTGAACACTTTACGATAGTCCTCCTAACGTGCCCTTTTCTCTATTATAAATGACAAAACATTGTCAAGAAGTGACAATACAGTCATTAAATACAATCATAGGACTGCCAAATCCATATCGTAGTGATAATTCCTATGACCATGCCTTTGAACTGTCTATGAAACCTTTTCAACATCTCCTTGTATGCTCCTACTCTTTAATCATGCTGACAACCTTGTAGACTATCCTTCCATTAATCTACCTTCTAATGCTTATTTGGCCTACATTTTGAGTCTACATTAGATTACACATTGATTCCTTGTAAGACTGCCCTTCTTTTCCACTATAGCATTTATTATTCTATGATCTGTAGGATTTACATGGCTATCTTGTGAATATTGATTGTCTGTTCTAGTCCATACCATTTTCTTGTAAGACTGTCACATTCATCTTGCTTATGCCTTGATTGTAATCTTCATGAATTGTCATCAATTTGCATGAGGTTGTCACACTCATTAAGGAAGGTTCCTTGCACTATCATTTGATTCTGTTATTTCTTGATGCTTCACTATCATATATGCATTGTACTTTATTTATTTCATTCAACTATGGTGTGCATTTACTCTTGCCAGGGTTGTCTCTCTCTCTCTCTCTCTCTCTCTTTGTTGCATTTATAATCCATTATAGTCCTTAATCACTTGTCAATGAAGGAAACACATCCATAAAGACTATTGACAAGATTGCTTCCCCCTCATACCTTTGAAGACTTCCTTAAGGCTAACCCTTAACATGAGCTGAAAGTCATATATCCTAAATGTAAAATGCTTGTATCATGCCTTATTTTACTGTCATCCTTCTCAATCTTTTAAAGTTTCAAAGTTATCTACATCATGTGTATATGGTATTAAGGATTGCCCCTCATTGTTTGATAACTCCAACCTATGAAGAGTGATTATAGACTGCCTTATTCACTTTTTTTGTGATTAATTTAATATTTTAGGCTGCCCTTTACTACTTTTCATGACTATCAAAAATGCTTCATAATTGTATTCATGACCCCCTTATGTTCTTGGTATCATCATGGCCTCAATCCTATTTTGTGCAAGGCTATCCTTTGGTGCTATTAACAATGACTGCTCTTAACGCCTCTAGAAATCACTAGTGCTTGCATCCAACTTATACACCTCTAGAAATCACCATAGCACCTCTTACCATCTTGCATCCTATATCAGAAAATACTACTTGCACACCCGCATCTATTAGTTTTCTCATAGATAACAAATTTTGTGCTAATCCAGGGATGTGCAACACACCATTAATCCTTTTTATTCTATCATCAGGAAACCTAATTTTAACTTTGCCATGGCCAATAATGTCTAAATGAGAATCATCACCTAAGTACACCTTACCTCCATCAAATTATTCATATTTAGAAAACCAATCGCTATTAAAGGTCATATGGAAAGATGCACCCGAGTCAATTAACCATGCATCATTACATGCACAAGTTGCCAAAGCTGAAATGAATGTGTTGCCCTCTTCCTTCTCAAAATTAGAATCAAAATCAAATTTCTTCTTTGCATTCCTTATGAGCATGTCCAAGCTTACTGTAGTTCCAACAAATAACTTTGGACTTTCTAGGAGATTTAGATCTCCCCCTGGACTTGGATATGTCACGCTTCTCATTTTTCTTGCCTTCTTCCTTAGGTCTTCCATGAAAATTTAGGGCCTCCATGGTAGTGATGGATACCTTTCTCCTCATTTCTTCAGAAAGAAAAGAACCCACCACATCTTTAGTCTTCAAAATAATAGAAGTGCTCCCAATAGCCATAAAAAGAGAATCCCATGAATTAGGTGAAGAACAAAGCAAGAGATGATATTTCTCTTCCTCATCCATTTTGACACTAACTGATGCCAATTGAGCCACCAACATATTGAATTATTCCAGGTGGTTTGTGATTCGTCCACCCTCTTCCATTCTTAAGGAATACAACTTCTTCCTCAAGAAAATCTTGTTCACTAAAGATTTTTCCTAATACATCTCACCAAGCTTCTTCCATAGTTACTATGTAGAGGATTCCTCATGGAAATTAATTAAAACAGAGTCTTCCAAGCACAATCTGATTAGACCCTTGGCCTTATGGTCCATAACATCATATTGAACAACTTGAGTAGGATCTCGAGGCCTTGAAACATTCTCATCAACAACATCCCACATATCTCGATCTATCAATAGATCCTCCATATTTAGCTTCCACATCTCAAAATTATTTCAAGAAAATTTCTCCACCTCTATTCTCCTTGATGAAATTGCCATCTAAAAATTCCCGTAACAAGATAACAATGTGCCTTTTGCACAAGCTCCCACTCAAATATGGATTAGTTCAAAAAACCCAACAACCCACAATTGAAACCAAAGGTGACCAAGCTCTGATACCACTTGTAAGGAAGCTAAGGTAGCGAAAAAACTTCCTCCACTAATTTTGAGAGGAGAATAATGAAAAAATTTACAAATCTTTAACAATTATAGAAACTTAAACAAAAATAATATAAATATCATGCATACCATGCCACAATGATTTATGTGGGGAAAACCATTTTGGGAGGAAAACCCCACACTCCAAAAGCCACCCAATATTATTTAGAAATCACCGAAACTAAAATATACTTGTAGAGAAAGCTTCTCATAGGAGTATCACCACCAGAGATCAAGAGACAAAAAGACCACTATCAGACTCTCAAAATACATCATCGTCTCTCTACTGCAACCATAATACAACACCCTCATAAAATAGAGTTACATTCTAGGGAAAGACAAGACAACAAAATATCTACCATTAGATCTAAAACTTAATAACAAATGGTCCAAATTTATAATATAGATTCATGATTTAATGTATGTCGTCCATTTTAGGAGTTTCGTGAAAAATTTAACAAACTCACATTTTGCTCCTCAATGTCACCCCATGCTACCATTGTATACACCTATCAGTGTAACTAGAATATATATATATATTGATATATAACATCCTATCAATAATAAATTGTATATAATTGCAAGGTTGAGACACATTTTCCCAGCAAAACAATGGTACTCTTGAATCTTTTTATTCAACATTTTTGTGGATTCGTGAAGGGTTTCTTTGCTGATTGAATAATGATTACTAGTTTTTACTGGATTCATCATTGCTTTTCATTTCCTTTTTTCCATGTGCTATTTCACATTGTCAAGTCTGGTGGTGGATTATTTCCCAAATTTTTTTTGGGGTAAAATGATTATTTCCTACCCTCCATTTTACCGCGAGCTCATGGTCTGGTAACCCTACACAATTTCATGATTTTGTTTGATAAAATGATGAGGCATCTCACGGGTTTGACCACATGTTTGCATAAAATAATGTATTTGTCTACTTTGACCTTTTGCTTAATAACCCATGTGTATTTGGGAATATATCTGCAAACCCATGTGTATTTCGACATATACCCATGTGCATTTTGCCATATATCTGAAAACCCTTGCTTGGATTTTTGGCATTTGTGTGATTAAGGAATTAATCTCATGAAAAACTTTGCTTTATTTTTTAGGCATATATTTGAAAACCTATTTCTATATCTGTGTGACTAAGGAATTATTATCATGAAACTCTTGCTTAATTTTTTGGGCGTATATCTAAAAATCCAAGTCTGTATTTGTTTTACCTCTATTTAAATTTCTATCCTATGGCTGTCTAATACAACATAGTATCATTCATTTACTGTAAAATGTGTTAATAATTTTCTGCTTACCATTGCACATACATATGGGCACCATACATATATAGGAAAATTTTGTATCCTTTATTCTTTACTTCAAAACTTACGTTTTCATGAACTGTGCATTCTACATTCTACTTAAAGCTATTTTCATGAACAATGCATTTAACAATTATATTCATTTAGTGTAAATTTATATGTTTTAAGTAAATGAGGGCCTTTTTTGGTCATGGGTTACTCCTTACAAACCCCATTTACAAATTCAATACATTTTGTGTTCATTTACCATTTTTGATGATTTCTCAGGATTTATATTTGTCACTTATTTCATAAAAGGAAATTTATATTATGTGTCTCTTGTTCATTCACCAAATTGATAAAAGCATGATGAACCATCTATTACATAAACATCATTTAATTTGTAGAACACTTCTTTATATTCAAAATAAGAGTGCCATATTATCTTGCATTTTCATTATATCTATGTGTGTGTGTGTATCCTTTGGATGTCCAATACAACACAGTAGCATTCATTTACTATAAAATATGTTAGTAATTATTGTTAAATGTTTTAACTATGTAGAAATATCAATACTTTATATCATATATTCTTTACTTAACAACTTACTTTTTCATTGTAGTATGAGATGTTCACTGAAAGATATATATATCTATGCATATATACATGTGTACATTTAAATACATATATATGTATGTATTTATATGTCTACATATATGTGTGTGTGTGTGTATATATATATATATATATATATATATATATATATATATATAATTAAACACACACACACACACATAGATATATATACATAAATCTATACATACATATATATATATATATATATATATATATATTTATGTACATATATATATAAATCCTCGACAATTTGTTGGTGTCTGCTCTCCATGGTCTGGGGTAGCGATGAACATCATTCTCCTTTCAAAATGCAAACAATGGAACTCTTGAATCTTATTATTCAACATTTTTGTGGACCCTTGAAGGGTTTCATGGCTGTTTGATATTTGTATACATACAACAAAGCACCACTGTCTTTGATATTTGTATGTATTGATTTATATGTGGTCATACATATGAAGATGAAAGCTTACCCATTTCAAAGGTATTGAGTATTCAAAGCTTAAGAATGATTATATTCCCTTTGAGGCCAAAATGAAGGTTTTTGGGTCTTCTAATATGTTGATGGATGATCAAGCTATGATTATATTATTGCCTACATAATTTGGGGAAGACCTTTTTTAAAAAGAAACATCCTATTATGATGATATCGAAGAATTGGCAGAATTGCTCGATATTTGTATACATTGCCGCACTGCATATGTGTCTATACATATGTATATGAATTTTCTCACTATCTATGATTATTTGAAGTTTAAATTGGAAACTAAACACAAAATAATGCTTTAAATTCTGCCATTTCTTCCATACACTCCCATCTTCAAATGCAAAGACTTGACATTCTACCAATTCTTTGATATCACCATGTAATAGGATGCTTCTTCTTCTTCTTCTTAAAAAAGGTTTTCCCCAAATCATGTAGGCAATAATGGAATCACAAATTGATCATCCATCAACATATCATAAGACCCATAAAGGTTCATCTTGGCCTCAAAGGGCATATAATTAGTCTTAAGATTTTAATACTTCAATACTTTTGAAATGGGAAAGCTTTCATCTTCATATTAATATATATGTATGTATGCACATATATACATACATATATATACATATATAGATATGTATGTATGTATGTATGTATGTATGCCTATATACATATGTACATGAATTTGTCCATATTTCTATGAATATATGAAGTTTCAATTGGAAACTAATCCACCACCAAACCCAACATGCCTATTAATTAGAGTGAATGCGTAGTGGTGTCTAGTGTTAAGGCTTGGCGATTAATGTGTAGGTGTAGACTATTGTGACTGCTAACGTAAATCTCCAATGTTAACCTATGAATTTGAGCCATTCACTTTTGAGTGTATATGAATGATAAAATTGTTATAATTGCACCCTAATATTGACACAATTAGGGCTTTTTTTGAATATTAATTGGTGGTCATAGCGAAAGGAAATTGGGTCTTTTATGTTTTGTAAAGTATATGTATGTATATGTTTATATGAATATATGCATGTATGCTTATGTTTCTATGAATATTTGCATGTATGCTTATGTTTCTATGAATGTATGCATGTATACAAACATGGAAAAAGAGTTATTTATATAAGGCTCCCCTAATAAACATCAAATCCAAATATAATGTAAAATTTAGTCATTTCACCTTTAAAAAACCTACGTAAATGGTAGCTACAAATTCAAATGATTAGATCATCCTCAAACAAATTCAAATTTGAAACAAAACAACCAAATTGAATACATTGAATTGTCAAATTGGAATTGCTAACTAAGAGGGAAAGTAGCCAACGACATTCACAATTATTCTCCTCTACTAATATCCTCTTCATACTACAAAGCATTGATTGACATCCTTTGCACATTCCTCATATATCCAAGGATGATGAGAATTGTTGAATATAACTTGAATATATCTTGGTATACAATGCTATTCACACACACACACACATATGTTTACATATATTTATGTTTTCCATATGGAAATATTAAGATGTTGAACTTGTTTAATTATGTGTTGTTGAACATACATTATTGCAAAGGTCCTATGATGCTTATTCATGACTACCATCGATTGTAAAAATTTTCTTGTAGGCATGAGAGAACAAAGAGAGGCAGTGCAAAAATGTTCATGGTGGGAAATTCAGTCAATGTGTTTGTTAACACACCACATAATTAAGGATTTTTTGTTCATATAGCTCTAACTTTCAATTTAATAATGTACTAGTTCCTTCAATAACTAATATGTATTTTTTAGTTATTTCATTAATTATTGTTCATTTATGTTTGTTCTATTATATATTTTTGTTGTGGCAGGCATGTCAAATGGCTGGGAGGTTTGTAGAGCATGTCAATTTGTAAGTTGAAAATTCAAGTAAAGTCTTTAAAGAATTTACTTTGGCAATGACCTGGTAGACAATATGTTCTTTTATAATGTTCATTATTCTTATTCATTTTACACTTATGTTTAGAATTTAGAATTTTATTGATTTCATATTATGTGTTGAAGAATTTACAATTTCAATTACATTAATTTATGGATATGTTGCAATTATATGTGCTAAAGAATTTACAATTTCAATTACATTAATTTATTAATTTCCATTTATATTTTCATATTTATATATATATATATACATACACACATATGTGTGTATGTGTATATATAATTTATTTATATTCCAGGTGTTTCTTCTGTGTCGTTATTGTCAAGTGAAACTTTAGCATTCACACATTGAACATATTTACATATATAGATGTATACTTATATATGTATGTATACATAGACATATATATATGTATGGATACATATGAAGAGTAGCTCCAAAATGAAGATGTTTTCTACTGTATTCAATTGGCATATCTAAACACATTCATACACACTATACATTTTACATGTATAGATGCATATATATATGTATATATAACGTATATATATCTATATATATACATATAGATACATATCAAGAGTAGCTCCAAAATTAAGATGTATTCTATTATATTCAGCTGGTAACACAATCCTAAGACATTCATACATAGGTTGTGGATAGACTTGACATGTAAAAGGTCAAAGCATACAATTATATGAATGCATACAAATAAACATGGGTTATTAAGAAAAAGGTCCAAGCATAAAAATACATTATTTTCTACAGACTTATGGTCAAACCAACGAGATTCCTCATCATTTTTTCACACAAAATCATGAAATTGTGGAGTGTTTACCAAGCTGTGAGCGTGCAGTGAAATGGAGAGTAGGAAGTAATCATTTTAGCCCAAAAAAACTATGGGAAATAGTCCACCATTGGGCCTGAGCACTTGAAATATCACATGGTGCAAAGGGCATGATAAACATGGCAACCCAAACTTGACACATTAGGGGCAAAATGGACAGATGTGTGTGTCTATATCTATATATGTATGTGTTTATATATATGTATATATAGATATGTGTGTATATCTATATATAAATATATACATATATATACACACACATATATACATATACATATGTATGTATGTATGTATGTATGTATGTATATATGTATATACATATACATATATATACATATATATGTATATACATGTATATATACATATATACATACATACATACATATAGATATATATACATATATATATATATATATACATATATATATATATATATGTATATATATATATGTATATATATATATATATAGATAAATACATACATACAGATTTATATATGTCAATATTTGGGTGCAGTTATAACAATTTCATTATTCATAAAAACCCAATAGTGAATGGGAAAAATTTAGGGGTTAATGTTGGAGGTTTAAGTTAGCAGTCATAATAGACCAGAACTACACATTACTCACCAAAGCTTAACACCAAACACCACTACACATTCACTCCAATTAGTACTTTATGTACTACCTCTTCATCCTATGTTTGCATGAAATAAAATTATAAAATTATTGCAAAAATCCTGAAATATATATTGAAATAACATGATAGCAACAAAATTGAAATATATATTGGAAGGTGTAAAATTCCAATAATATAAAGTCAGAAAAAAATGATTAAAATAAAGTTCTAAAAAATATAGTGACACACAAGGAGTCTTAAAGTTTACAAAAAAAATGATAGTAGCACATGACAAAGTCGCAAAGTTCACCAAAAAGCATCCTAATTAGACATCAATAGATCTTATTAAGAAGTGGCGTGCCTTGGGTATCAACTAAGTTAGCATCAATTGGAGATGATGTTAATGATTGTGGATTGTTTTACATGGCACTTGCTATACAAGCAAGCAATTCCTGATTTTACTCTAGATTGAGTTGCAACTATTCAGAGCAACTTATGGAAGACCTGTTTTGTAGGTTGCTAAGAGAAACAAAGGTTGGAGAAAAAATATTAATCATGTCCCTTAAAATTGGATATTGCGGTGGAAGAGGAGTTGTAGGTGTACTCTTACTTCTATTTCTTTTTGCTTTATCCGCCTACCTTTTGGTTTCCTTCAACTGTCAAGCAATATTTGCTTGCTCCCTTTTAATCTCCCTGTGTTGTCATTGCCTAAGCTTCTCCTCTGCCATTTGCTACTTTTTGCAACATCCTGCAATCTCTTTGCCTCCCTCTCTGCTAGGTTTGCTTCTTTTCATGCCTCATTTTCTCTCATTTTCTCCCTTTTTCTTTGTTGTAATTCTTCATTTCTTCATTTTCGTGTCTCTTTTTCATTCAAAAAATTGATATAATCATCTAAAGTCAAAATTTAAGATTTCCTACTTAGGCATAACACCCCATTGCAACCTCTATTTGATGATTGGTGCACCCTTTATGTTGGGAGTTGCAACAAAATGCTTCTTCTTCCTACTGGTTACTGGTCTTTGACTTGTGTGCATGGCACATAGTCAACTTCTTGGTCGCTTGTATCATTAGCTTCCACTCCTTCCGCTTCATCATTTGCATCCCAATTTCTCCTAGTGATGAAGTAATGGATGACCTCTTCAAGATCAACATGTGGTGGTGATGGCATAGATAGCCTTCATCCCCTTGACTGAAATTCAAATGCACCCCTAGGTTTAAAGTTGCATCTTGAAACCACCTTGACTACCTTGTATTTGACGAAAGACCGAGACTTTCTTCAATTTCTACTACCTCATTGCATTTTTTTGAACTACATGGAATTCTCTGTTGTGCACTTGAACATCATTATTGGGTATGTGCAGGATCATGATGGGCCAAAAAGTGGCAATATGATGGCTATTTGTAGGGTATGTGGTTGACGACTTTTTTTTAACACAAAATTGATGAAACGAAAAGGGTTTTTAAAGGAGATTCTTAGCTTTCCACAAATATAAATTATGCTTTACTTTGAATTTAATAAATTATTATTATTCATTTTCTATTTGAATTACGACTAAATTCCTGATTGATAGGTTGATTGAAAAACATCTATAGCTTTCAAACAGTATCATATTTTTTGGATCTGAAACATGTGTCACATTCTACACTTCGCATACTATAGGATAAAAAAATAAAAATTAAATTTCATGAAGTTTTGACCAAGTTAAGGTGGTCAAACATATGAGTTTTTATATTTTTAAAATTTGTAATAAAAAATTCATAATTAATTATTTACTTGGAAACAAATTATAGAAAAAATATGCATTGCATTGGGACATGATTCCTCTACTTTATATCTAAAATATTATAAAAATATTATCATTTTATTGTGGTTAGGTGGTCGGACATACACCTACTTCTTATTTTTCCTGAAATTTAAGTACTATTGCATTGAAATTTCAAATTTTCACCAAATAGATTTAAAAAATAAACCTAGTAGTTTAGAAACTACATTCAATTTGCTATAGATTCTAGATTCTTACATATTTTTGAAGTAATATAGATAACTTATTCAAATTTTTACATCAAGTTGCCTAACTCTGATTTTTGTGATTTTTTTGCCACTTAAGGGCCTATTTTTTCCATGATGATCCTGCACATTCCTATTCTTTGTGCAATTTCCTTCTAATTCATTTGTTGGATTTGGGGCATTTCTTGCATTGAAAATTTCCACAAAATCTCCAATATAATCTTCATTACAAACTACTAGCCTTAAACAAGTCTCTGTTGCAATGAACTGTGCATCATCATTAGTTGTCGTGGCCTCTATTTTTTCTCTCATAGTGGTTATTTCATCTTCAACTACAAAAGCTTCACTTGGCCCCATATCCATGTCAAGTGCATGTAAATCTAAAGACCAAATTCCTATTCTTCTAAAACCACTTATAATATTATTAGGAGTCAAAGCCTCTGCAAAAGATTTGCTAGCAAGAGTTTCCAACTCTTCCCTTCCCATGTCAAGTTGAGGATGTGTAGAGTCCCATACACTCCTTTTCTATTTGAAGTAATTTATGAAAGGTGAGAATACACTGACATCAAGGGGTTGCAATTTGTGGTTGGTATGTGCTGAAAGTGTGAGAAAATATATTCCCATACTCTTTGCTTCTTTGATTTCCTTAAATGCCTCATGGCTTCCATGACCGTTGAATATGAGAAGTTGTCTATTTTTTGGTGACAACCCACCTAGGAAATTTCTAGCAAAGTATTTTAACATTCAATAAATAATTATTTGGTCATCCAAGCATGCTCTTGGACTACCATGCATTCCCTTGGCTCATAGTTAATAATATAGTTCTTAATGTGTCTCTTTGACTTGAACAAATAAAAACCTGGTATAGATTGACCTATTGCACTAACAAATTCTAAAATAGTGATCCATTCTATGCTTTTTGAGATTAATTATGGAACGCATTTGGTCCTTATCTTTGTAATAACTCTCATTGCACAATTTTTGCTAGCCTGCACACCTGTTTTGTCGTAGTTCCATATTCTGTTGGACCCATAATTGTGTTTGTTATACAACTCCTCCAAGTTGTCATAGAAAAAAGAAACTATGCAGGGGCGTAGCATTATAGCTCTATCTATGTCCACTCCTTCTGTTGTTTGAATTGTTAGATTAGGATTCCTTTGCTAAAAGCCAACCCACCATGAACTCCTTGGCATCTCATTTGTGAATGGGTTAGGCCTCGCTCCAATCATTTGGGCCACCATTGATTTAAGTTGTGAGAATTCAAGGCCATGGCCAATATTATCCATTTCCTTACACCACTTCACTACAACTTCTTCTTCATTAGATAGGATTTTTTGTGGCCCCTTCCTTTTATGGTTGTAACACCATTAAGCCACACCCTCAAACTTCTAGGTGGGATTCTCCACTAGATCATTGCACCTTTGGTTGACATACGATTATCATCAACACATACAACTGCTCTTTCCATGTGATGCATAGTCTAATTTATCGTGGAAAGATCTAGGGATGTCACATGGATAGAAACTGACTTAGGAACATGAGTAGGTGGTTCCAAGCTTGCTTGAGTATTTTGAACACCAAGTTTGGAACCTGAATGTTCACTTGTATGGTCTACATGTTCTGAAATGACATCTTCATTGCTGTTTCCTGCTAACTCTTCCTCAACAAGATCTAGAACATTGAACCTCACTCCATTAGGTACTCTAATTAAGTGCCTCCCACTTGATATTTTCCTCTTCTTCCCTCGTACCATGATTATCACTGAACTTGTATATGAATTGAATAAGTCAGAAAAGACATCTGTTATGCTTGCAAACATAATCATAAGCTAGAAAATGTCATAAACAATGATGAAATTGATAAAAAAATAGTACTCATTATTCAATCAGCCAAGAAACCCTTCACAGGTCCACAAAAATGCTGAATAAAAAGATTTAGGAGTACCATTGTTTGCATTTTGAAATGAGAATGATGTTCATCGTTACCTCAAACCATGGAGAGTAAATAGTAGCAGACCATCAAGGGTTAACATATATACATATATATATGTATATATACATATACATACATCTGTATACATATAATTACATAGATATATGTATACATATATCTATGGATATACAGACACACACACACACATATATATGTACATATAGATGTATGTGTATGTATATGTATATATATATGTATACATGTATCTATGTAATTGTATGTAAACATACATATACATATAATTACATAGATATATGTATACATATATCTATACGTATACATACATACATACATACATATATCAGTGTAATTATATGTATATGTCTGTATACATATACATATATATAT